>MNAD01000753.1:0-24204 GCA_001895945.1 Trametes pubescens
CACTAGAATAATTGTAGCTGTGCCTGTAAGCTGAAAGGTGCACATGAAGCAACTGCTGCCTACATCCCAGCTGTTCCCTGACAAGGCAAAACCCTAGCTACTGTATGATCATTGTACATCACAAACAATACCCTAAGTACCTCTACAAAATTATGTAGGAGTTGTGGGGAAATGCCCATGTGGCTCTGAATAAATTAGCAAAATGTCCTCCCGCACATGGAGGTCTTTGCATTTATAGCTCTATGGAGGGGGTTTGAAAAAATTACTACACTTATTGTAAGCTGGAATACATTCTCTGGAAGGAACACTACATTATGGGTTTGAATATAAGGGAAACGGGTTTCTGGATAAAGAACAAAGTGTATACATATAGCTCATATACCATCTTCTGAATACATACATACCATTAGAAGCTGGGAAAATAGCCAGTGTCACTTAGGGCAGCTTGTCCTGTGGTAGGTATGCTTATCAGACCTGCAAAAATTGGAATAAATGGATGACTGGGCCTGAACCAGAAACCCGTTTCCTGTCATGCTCCCAGCTTCTCTCGAAGAACGGTTTCTGGCCTTTCTCAGGAGCGCATCATCAGGAAGGCAGAGACAGGAAAGTGTCGACTTGTTGGAGCCTTTGCCGGTGTACGAGCCCCAGCCATCAGAGTAGGCGAAGTAGATCGTTTGCTTGCCACCGGATGACACTGACACTAGCTTACAAAAGTTGACACGAACACATCGCCGTCTAAATGCTTCATCACACTCCCTATCCCTGCGTACTCTTCGCTTCGCTTCCCAGGCTTTCATCCTACGTTGTCATACTAATTTTGTTGTACATACTTAGCATACACAACTTCGATGTTTATTCTCAAACTGCAGCATGACATCTTCGCCGAGACACTGCTCTATGATATCAGACACTGAACGCTGAGCACTCGAATTTTCGGAATGTGTTCCGGAGTCACAGCGGTGCGCGCACCACCTCTGCGCAATTCGGACATACACCAGCCGCATTTTAATATGTCCGCGGCCCGGGCATACCGGGCTGCTTCTCATGACATTGTTCATGCGCAGTACTAGGCAGTGCTACCATCGGGACTCAAGTAATTAATGGAGCCCATTCAAGATTCTCACGAATGAGCTTACTGCACCCAACCAGCACCATCGCAGCAATCAACAATGCGTCCATTGTGCAAGCTCGCGTAACGGAAGGTATCATCTCTCTCAGAATCTGATTCAACGAACTAGGGGCTAATCGAAGCACGATGTTTCCATGGTCCCTCAGGAACTAGCTAGATACCGCAGCTTCAATCGACTCAGAACTAGATTCTTATTGCAGCTCGCGTCACCATTATGAGCGGCCAGAAATTTATCAAAGCTGTAGACAAGCTTACAATAACCTTCATCGTCGACAACTGCATAGAGTGGTCAGTTCAATCTGCCATGATTTGGCCTTCAAAGCTTCACTTGGCACTAACGCGCCATATGGATGTGACAGGATGACCAAACTGCCTCCAGGCTTTATCCTAGAGGTGCCGCAGCATTTGTCGCATCCAGACGTGCCCCTGGATCCTGTCACTGGAGTGCCATTCATTGATCTTGAGAACTACTGCTATGGTGCGTCGGTGTTTGTCAATGCACAATTTTTCTTTGCTGAGTGGATCGCAGGAGCTCATGGCTTCTCTGCGCTCATTGTAAGCTCACGAGTGTGCTGCCTTGGCGTACATATCTCACTACGCGACAGGAAACGGAAGTCAAGGGCTTGGAGTCCCATCTGACCCTCCTCGACACCGGGCCCAACTCACGCACAATAATCCGCAATATTGAGGTGCTCCAGGTGCCCATCAAGCACATTGAGCGCATCATTCTTTCGCACTGGCACTGCGACCACAGCGGCGGCATGCTTGCCTTCCTTCATCACCACCAGATGCGCGTTTCGCAGGACACGAGCACTCCAGCGTGCATGCTCGACCTCCACCCAGACCGGCCGATAGCACATGGAATCACTGCGAGAGGGAGTGGGGTAGTCGTTGGGAGATTGCCCCCAGACCCAATGTTCACGCAGATAGAGGCCGTGGGTGGGGTGGTGGAGAAGCACGCAGAGGGGCATGCGGTGGCAGGCAGCGCAGTGTGGGTGAGTGGGGAGATACCACAGGTGACACATTTTGAGGGTGGACTGCCGAGCGGTGTGCAGTGGGTGGAGAAGGACGGGCAGGGTGTGTGGATGAAGGAGGAGGTGAAAGCCTGGCCTACTGGCCCGTGATGCACCTGAGTCGTATTGACTGGTGTGATTTGATTTTTCCAAGGATATCATGGATGAGCGGTACACCGCGATTGATGTCATCAGAAAGGGCCTGGTCATATCTCGGTGTGAGTGCTGCACGTACTATCTGTGAGTTTGGTTTGAGGTGTGCCTGACGTACTATATTATAGGTGCTCTCATGCCGGCATTGTAAACGTTGTCAAGGACGCGGTCGAGACGTTCAATTGCCCTGTGTACATGGTACATTGTTGTGTACCCCCGTTGGCGCCTGTATGTGAATGTGTACCCACCATTGCCGTAGATCATCGGCGGCCTTCATCTCGCAGGAATGGAGCTTGTGGAACGTATACCACCCACAGTGGATTACCTCGCGAACAAGATGTGACTGTCTCCTACATATGTGCTCCCCATGCACTGTACCGGCTTCGCTGCAAAGGTAGCATTGGAGGAAGCCCTTGGAGAAGGATGCGTACCTGCAGGTGTCGGCATCAAGGTTATCGTGGAGGGATCTCCTGAGACTGAACGCATGATTCAACCGCGGTAGGGCGAGTGGCTTCAGCAGTCGTGTAAAACAGTGTAAAGTAGCGCAAGGAAGGTTTGAAGAGTGTAGACCGATGTACGCATCCCGCCCATTCCCCGATATGGGTATGCGTCGGCTTCCCACGCGCCATGTGGCCGTTTGTCATTTGCCGAGCTCCGGATTGGGCGTGCCGATTCGAGTGCGTCAGCGAATTTTCCCCGCGCGTCCTGTGGGCGTCTAACAAGCGTGCTTACCTGACCGCGTTCTCTGAGCTTTCCGTTGCCCGACCTCCTCTTCCTCGTCCCCTGCTAGCTCTGCGATGTTCAGGACACTCGCCAACGCTTCATTGCGGCGTACGCTGCACACTTCAACGCGTGCGGCCGCGCCAGCGCGTCCTGCGCGGTTGCGCGCTGCCCTGGGAGCCTCTGCGGTGGCGGCTTCATATTTCGTCTGGAGCTCGTGGAACGGCGACAGGATAGCATTGGATGCACCGTCTTCATGTAAGCATAGAATTATACAGACTTGAGGGCCTGTGCATCTCAACAGCGCATATACGTAGCATCCAAGCAGGTCCCTCCGACCCCCAAGTCCTCCGCTTCCCCGGAGGTCATCTCGCATTCGTCCTCTACTGCGCTCGAGCACGAGCCCTCAATACAGGACTCATCTCCCTCCGAGTTCGTGGAAGAACCTGCGCCGGAGGAGGGCGAAGCTACGCCCGCTCCCGCTGGCGAGGCGGAGGAGGGTGAGAGCAGCGGCGGCGGTACTGGCGGCGCGTTCAACCCGGAGACGGGCGAGATCAACTGGGACTGCCCGTGCTTAGGTGGAATGGCGCATGGGCCGTGTGGGCTCCAGTTCCGGGAGGCGTTCTCGTGCTTCGTCTTTTCGGAGGCGGAGCCCAAGGGCATCGACTGCGTGGAGAAGTTCAAGATGATGCAGGAGTGCTTCAGGGAGCACCCAGACGTGTACGGCGACGGTAAGTGCAATGAGGTCCACGCGGCTGGTTCGGACACTGACTATAGTCGTCGCGTTCCCGTTATGTAGACATCATGAACGATGACGACGACGAGGACCTCCCGCCGTTGTCGGACGCTGCGCCTAGTGCGGACACGGCGGAGATCCCGACCCAGGCAGCGTCTCCTTCGCCCGAGGCCGACTCCGCGGCTGCGGCTACGCCTGTACCTGTCCAGAAGAGCAAGCCTCGGTCCTCCACCCCTACATCGGCATAACTATTATAGTCTTAGAGCTAAAAGTAATACTCTACCACGGACGTTAATACACCGCATCCCTATTGCACCACTCCCCTCTATTGATTGAGTGCGGCGTTTAGATGGGCAGTTATGGCCTGGACGAACCACCATACCGGTGCCTTTCATAGACGCGTCGAATGACATGCCAATCAAATTGCCGGCAGGCGTTGGCTGTACTTCATCGGGTGGAGAAAAGAGTGGGTAAAGAGGATCATGAACTTCGCGTTCATATGGCTTGGTGAACCGGAGGTCGGAGAGAGTCGCGAGAAGTCGGGGAATTGCACCATTTTCCAGTCGAGTTCGAGTCGAGGCACAGAAAGTGGCATAACCGGATTGTCATTTTGCCTGCAGTCCTATGACTTTCACTCACAGTCCTTCGAAATTCGCGCTCGGCAATGGCGCGTCTACATAGGAATGAAGAGACGGACGTACCCGTCACCGGACCCTATCACAGGAGGCACTGTGCGTCCCGGGGCCGACACCCGGGATACGAGAGAGGCTCGGATCGATTCCAGTGAGAACTCCCAGCACGATAGGCAACCCGATCTCCTGAAGATGCTTGTCCTGTGAACGCGGATGACGATAGGGGACCACAAGAGGCAGAGATCAGCCACAAAGGTGGTACGCAGCCGGTAGCTTCTGTCCGAGAGGCTTTCTGGGCCGCAAAAACGACGCTTAGCAGAGAGGCGACTGGTGAGAGCGCGCGAGTCGACAGGATACAAGGGGAGTGCTGGAGATGCGTGGTCCTTGGAATGCATCGCCCCAAGACGGAGATGGTCGTGAGCAAGACGTCTATATAGAGGGGAATGTGATTGAGAGCTAGCAGGCGGCGGACATGAGGCAAGGAGCGCGTCGAGTGAGTGGAGGTTGAGTTTTTTGACTTTACCGGATTTCCGAAATTGCCCCTTCCGGGGTTGGCGCTCGTTACCGCTTCCCCGCTCGACCTTCTTCTCCTCACTCTTCTTCTCTTACCACCACCATCTCCTCGCGCTTTCTTTATGTCTTGCTCGGTATGTCCCTAGTTCACATCCGTGACAACAGCCATGTCTTACAGCGTCTGCGCAGCTCCCGGGCAAGCTAATCTACCCAAGGTTTGTCCGCAAAACCGCTGTGCCACGCACATCGTAATTGAAGCCTTCGAACAGACTCCGAGGTGCATTCGAGTCCCATTCAGCACCTGAGCCAGAACTTCAATGGAATCGTCAACCGCCGCGGAGCAGCGCGCGACCGCTGTCGCAAAGCTCAAACGCGCAGCGTCTCTCCCGCGCATGAAAGATGGGCGGAGGCCGCCCATGCACGTCGAGGCCGTCAGCGAGGGCGAGAGGTCGCAGAGCGAGGAGCGAATGGAGGGCGAAGAGCAGAACGGAATCGCGGAGACACTGAATGGGTACGCAGACGACGCACATGTTGAACCTACTCCGTCACCGGAGGAGGAGGCAGCGGCGGAGGCGGATGAGGAAGATGCGGATATGGACACGCAACATCACAGCGACCAGAGGGCAGATAGCGAGGGCCGAGACGCCGTCTCTAACGGCCACGCTGTTGTCGAGGATCCGGTCAAATCCCAGGCACCCGCAGACGGGACACCCACACGCAAACGGCGCTCAAGATCTCGCACACGCTCGCGGGGCTCCCGCGACATGAAGGGCAAGGCCAAGCAGGCCGCTCAAGCCGGTTCCGCAAGTCAGACCAACGAGTCCTCCGCCGACGAATACTACACATCTGCGCTGAACGAGGACCCGCCGCCATCGCCACCACCACCACTCGTCTCTCCCATCCCATATCATATACCTGCCTTCACTGCGTCGCAGTTCCTCCGCTCGCCAATATCGCCAGCGCCACTACGCTATCCTGGTACTACGCCGTCTACTCCCCTTCCTTCCCTCGATGATATCCAGAGAAGCGTTGGGGCGGGTTTGTTCCGGTCAAATAGTGCGGGGGCGGCCCGCGCTATGGCCATGTCGAAGCTGACCGGTGAGCCCTTCGATATGACATTCATGTCGCAGGCATCCACCTCTGGTCTTGGCGCGAAGCTCATACGGAACAACACCGTGTCGGGAGGTGAACGCATGATGGCTCGGAATCAGCTCCTCCATCGACTCGGCAACCGCATCAACCAGACAGATGGCGAGCAAACCAGCGGTGGCGAGGAGGCACCACCCGCCACGGCGCCCAAGAAGAAGAACCGGAGACGGCGTAGAAGCTCATCGCGCGCGTCGACGGTGGTTGATGATCGAGAAGACCGAGAGGTACTCTCAGCATCAGCTAGGAACACGCCGCTGCCGCTGCCACCTCGGTCGCCGCTCCTTCCTGTGTTCCGCGCGACCCCTGAACCTCCCCGCTCGACGTCCTCTGCCGGTCAATTCGCGAACGGCGATGCGGAACGTGGGTCTCCGCGTTTGGGCATTCCTTATGGCTTGGAGATTCCGCTAGGGCACCGTGGGCCGGTTATTGAGGACGAAGACGACCTCCCGGATGGTACTTCTCCTCCACGACTCCCCAACCTCCCAACTACACCTGCGCGCAACCATCGACTAGCAGGACTGCGTATTCCCCATACGTCTGATGCTCCGTCGAATGCGTCTACCGACTCGGCGCCGGGATCCGCGGTGGCGGTGCCGATGTTCATGTCAAGCAACCCGAGCAACAGAGATTTGTTCCCTGCGAGTCCGTTCCAGACACCGCTGAAGGAGCATGTATATCCGGACGAGGAGGGCATGCATTCGATGTATCAAGAGCAGCGAAGCCGCAGCCGACTTGCTCAAGCGACGAACTTCGAAAGAGGGAGCGAGATTAGTTGGGTTGCTGAACTCGGTAAGCATATATGCGCGCTTGCATGTTTACAGTGCTGATCTATGTGTATAGTGCAAGAGCGTCCGCTTGTCAATGATGACGAGGATGACGAGGACGAAGACGAAGACGAGGTTGAGGAGCCTACCGAGGAGTTACCCGGCGAGGAACCCTATCCGGACGCTATCGACCCGCGATCGTCGCGGGAGTTCTCACCGACGAGCGAGCGTCCAACGGCTCCAAACCCTCTAGTCGTCGACGTCGAGACCTCTCCAGAGCTATATGAGGATAACGTACCTCCTTCTCCCGCTTCTCCCCTCGTGCTGTCTATCCCAGAACCCATTCCTGCTCCTGAAGTGCTACCATCCCCCCAGACGTACCCTATGCGCCTCTCAGTTGCCGCTCCTGGTCATCTCGACCGGTCTCCATCCGCGGCAGATTACGCGACGGACTGGGACGAGTCGAAAGCAGAGTCGACCCCGAAACGTGGCGGAGAAGGCGGGTCGATCAGCACCTGGATGAAGAACACGTTCACACGCACTAATTCGACCAACGGACGGCGATCACGGACAAATAGCGTGAGTGCGCGCGAGCGTCGGTACAACACGGACTCGAGCGTGAGTCGGGAGAGCGGTGCGAGTTTGAATAGCGGCAAAGTCGAGAAGGCGGACGCGTCCCCAGGCCCCAGTAACGGCGTCTTCGCGATGCAGCAGGCCCAGGCGCCCGTCATGCAGTCGACCTCGTCGTCGACCTCGATGCTTTCCCTCGCGCCTCAGTCCGCACCTCCTGGCGGTGTGTCGCCTGTACCCCCAGCGTCATCCGCGGACTACCTCAAGTATGCGGACTCGAAGCTATTCCCATTCCCCGCGCTCAAGCAGCTGGAGGAGCAGCGGAATCGCGCACGCGCGATGACACCGTCTGCGTCTTCGCCGGACGTGCTCTCGCCGACGAACGGGTTCCCGATGGAGATGATGCCGAGCTCGTCGAGCTCTTCGGGCGCAACGACGACGAAGTTTGCGGAGGGCGGGCGGGAGCGCAAGCTCTCGCACCAGGCGTCGGATAGCCGGCTGTGGTCAAAGTTTTCGCAGCCACTTGGTTCTGCGCCGTCGTCATCGTCACATCCAGACTACTTCAACATTCATCCCCCTGTCATCTCTCCCACGACGAGCACGTCTGGTTCACTAGGGAAGCTACCGACTACGCGCGACGGCGTAAAGAAGTGGCTCAGCCGTTTCAAGTCGCAATCTTCGACTCCGTCTACGCCGACCGCGCAGCCGACGCACGCAGTGGAACCCCATCCGCAGCTTGGGCAGAAGCCATCGCTCTCTGACCTGTTGATCGCGCGGGAGAACAGTGAGCTTTCCACAAAGAGCTGGGATAGCACGGTCAGCGACAAGTCGCGTACGCCAACGAACCTCGTCGGCAACCAGCGCATGGCGCAGCCCCAACCCCAGCCCCAGCCCCAGGAAGCAGCGCAGCAACAGTACGTAGCTGACGCCCAGTACGACAGGGAACGAGAGCTGCCACGCTCCCCGCGGACGGAGGCTGCAGAAATGAGCGCCGGAACAAGTGGAGCCGCTTCGCCTCACTACGTTCTGTCGGACCACTCGTCCCCGGGCTTCCCATCTCCACCACCTGACCCACCTTCGTCCACCACGCCTGACCCGCAGTCTTCGTTGGATGACTTTCCCACGCGGTCCACGTCGGAGTCTTTCTCGTCCACGATGTCGTCTTCGCAGCACTCCCCTGATCCACCTGTGCACGAGCACTCCGCAGGTGCGATAATCATGGAGCGCTTCGAGAGCGTGCTCGGGCGCGGCTCCAAGAGCTCTCTATGGCCGTCGGCCATTGACGACCCGCCACGCAAGCTCGTGCTTTCCTCCCCCGTGCTGCAGGTTGCGAACGCGAACACAGTCAAGGACCGCTTTCTCTTCTTGTTCACGGACATTCTGATCATCGCGAAGCTAATCCTGCGGGAACATGACACGCTCCTGGACGCGACGCGGCCCGACCCGACGGACAGGAAGTTCGTCATCAAGAGCGTCGTGCAGCTCAAGGAGCTCCGGCTCAGCAGCGACCGCGACGATGCGCGCACCAAGACGGCGGCGACGGCGAATCCATCTCGGCACCCCGTCATCCAGACGTTCGTACGTCAGTTCGCGACCGACCCCGACCATGCGATTTCGACGCTCGTGGGTAAGGCTGGGGCGCGGGACGACATCGCGGTTGGACAGCTGCTCTTCCGCACCCCCGACCTGGACCGGGCGCGTCTTGGGGAGTTCTTGGCGCGGCGGTCATCTAAGGTCGCGCTCAAGGCGTATGTCGACAGCTTTGGTCTCACGGGGCTACGTATCGACAAGGCGCTTCGCGTGTTCCTCCAGAGCATACACGTTCCCGCGAAGACGCCGGCTGGGCACTCGAATCCGCTTGACTATCTGCTTGACTCGTTTGCGAGCAGGTGGTATGAAGCGAATGCGGCGATCGTGGCATACGACAAGGACCTCGCCATCCGACTTGTGCGCGCTATTGCTCAGCTCAACGATGTGATGCATGGCGGGGTCTCCCAGGAGCCCGGCCCTACACCGTACCCCAAGCGGAACGTGATCACTCGCGACTTCGTGGAGGCGTTCAAGCGTTTCGACACCCGCATCCTCGTCTCGGACGAGTTGCTCGACAAGATCTACACGTCCGTTCGCCGGGAGAGACTCGCACAAGCGCGGCATCCGTCCAGTCTCGCAACCCAGCCCGACATTGTCATCAACGTCAAACGTCCCCTTCCCCCTCGCCTCACCTACCGCATGCAGTCGGAGCCCGTCATCCTCCGGATACCGCAGCCCGACCCTCATCTCACGATTCAGCTGTTCGGCCAGGACCTCGTCTTCGAGCCGTCCGTACTTAACTTCGCGAAGTCCTCCGAGGTGTCGTTCCGTGTCACAGGCACGCAGCTGGGGAACAAGACGATCATCATGTGGCGCTCCGGACCCAACGCGCTTGCGTATTGCGGACTGCCGCTGAGCAGCCCTGTCGCTGTGGAGCGCTCGTTCATGCGGAACACGTTCCAGGTCGCGTTCGTGAACCACACGGGACTCAAGCGCCGGTACATGTTCAGCGTCGACGATCCCCTCATGCGCCACCAGTGGACGCTTGCTCTGAAGCGCCAGATCGACATCGCGAGCGCGGCGTCGGAGACGGCGTCGCACTTCATGTTGCCGACAAGTCGTGCCGCGGAGGCATTAGCATTCAAGGTTCTACAGGAAACGCTGATCAGCCCCGAGGACAGCGGCTCGTCATATGCCCCGTCTTATCCGTCCCCGGTCGACCAGGCTCTAGCACGCCTCAACGGCGCGAGCAGGAGCAGGAGCGGCAGTGTATCAAGCTCGTTCGGCAACACCGGCCCTCAGCGCCGAAGTCGTCCTGACGGCCCCTCTGCACATGTTCGCTCCAAGTCGCGCAGCCAGCTATATCGGCGACATGGGCCTGGGAAGATGGAGTCGGAGCTCGACGACGAGGACGAGCGTGGCGCGGAATCATCAACGCCGTCGCACGCGCGGATATGGAGCCTGCACGACCTGGAGACAGTGTGCCGACAGAACAGCTCGATCCCGTCGGTGCTGGCGTATCTGCAAGTCGGCTTGTTGGATCAGGACCGTGCCGCGAATGGCACCGCGTCATGACACAGCTTCTGCCTGTCCGCCTTTCGTCGTAAGTCCTCTCGCGGACTTGTTCGTTGACGCTGGAACTGACGCGATCTACGCAGGTTCTTGATGTCTGCTATGGATGCATGTCGTTGCTTTGTGTACTATCCCGGATCTCTTCGCCTACTCATGACGGACCCTCTCCCTGCTCATCGTAATCTTCTCCCACCACGACTTGTTTAGTAGTAATAGAACGCTCGTTCCATCTCTCCCAATCACGTCTCTCATCCCATCTCTCACATCACCGCTTCTCGCCCATCCCTCACTCCCGCCCCGCCTGCTCGTGCTTAATCTTATGCATCGCTCCATCTCGGGCCCCGACATCTGTAATTATTATTAATACGCTCGTTTGTGTAGTCTCCGTTCTGTCGCCACTAGACAGCTATGACATGTGCTCTTTGAACTGCCGGCCCGCGTTGGCGGATTCGACGTGTCGGCCTGGTGGCGCGCACCATCGATATCTTTTCTGGGGCTCGGGCCTAGTAAGTGGTTCTTCTCAGGTCCATAGCTGCTGATGCAGCGACGATACGACTGTAGACGACTGCCTGTCACGACGCGATAGCTTGCATCTTTGGATGAAATGGAGTGAGTGTGCACCATCCTACTTTTTGTCCGTACATTTTCTAATTGGCCATCAGCAACGTTCACGAACAAGAAAACCCAGGTTGCTTGGTTCGTGCGTCGTCGCGTCAGCCATACGATCTGGACCCGTCCGTCAACAAGACGCTACCTCCAGCTGATAGCAGTGCACCACTGGCTATTGTGTGGCTGACGCTGAAATCTGGATCTGGATCATACAACCATCACACCGGCGGCTGCAAGTATTCTCTCGTGCCACAGCGTTGCGTCCCCTAACTTCCTTTCTCCGTGCATCGACTGTTCACTTGCTCATACTACAGTTCTGCTTCAGGGTTGTGGGCAGCGTGCCCTCTGTCGTGGTCGCCAGGGGCATGGCTGCTGCAGGCGTGTCACCGGCGCGAAGTACTGTCATGCATTGCACCGCCGCAGGTCGGGTACGTGCTTGGGCCCGCCCAGCTCGAGCCAAGGTGCTGATCCGTAGGCCGGTCGATGTCAACCCGCTCTGCATTTTATTCTTCCCTAGCGCACCAGGAGCTCCACCAGGCATCGTTCGATGATCCTATGCTCATGGACCGGACGGACCCAACCTGGCCCCTCAGCGCATTGTTGTTTTACCGCTCGACGCCTGGCGCCGCACAGCTCAAAGGCAGATCGTGGCAGTCCGATAGATATCAAAGTGTGGTCCATATCGACGGCCGACGTGTCAGCAGGCCCCTGCTCAAGTGGCACTCCTTTCGAAAAGGTATAAGTACCCCAGATGAGGGCGACCCAAGAAGCAGCAGCATCCCCACCTTCCAACATTCTTTCGAACCCTCTCCTACCTCGCGAACGACATGGAGCCAACCCGGCCTCCCCAGGCTCCCTTATCCCAACCTTCTCATCTGGCGGACAAACCTCTCATACAATCTCTCCGGAAATCGTTGCTGGCGGACGTAAGTAGACCTTTCGTCGACTGCTCACGCGCCCTCGCAAGCTATCACTTGTGCTTACGTCCGCCCGCTGGAATTTTGCAGCGGCTCGAGATGTGGATCTACCAGGATCCCACCCGGCAGGTCACGTCCGGCACCGAATCAATATTGCCCTTGTACTTGGTGTAAGTCTCCGAGCCTTTCCCCTTCCCTGTATGATGTGTTGGCTTGCTCACACTACTCTCCTTGTGACCTAGCCTTGTAGGCCTCTCGTTCAGCAAGTTCGCGTCCAGTGGCGCTGAATGCGACCAAGCATTGCATTCCTGCTGACTTCTTGGGCATCAATCGCCACTGCGCAGGTGTGTGGGAAGGCGTCCTGTGAGTCCGCCGACTTCTCTCTGACCTTGTGTATCGCGCCATACTGACCGCGGCCTATGCGTCACCCTTATAGCGTCGGCAACCGTCACTTGATTGATATGGGCTTGCGGATGGAACTGTAAGTTTCCGGAGCCTTGCCGTCAACTCACAGGGTGCTGATACTGCTCTTCTATGAAGTACACAGTCCTCTCGGTGGCCGCGGAGATGAGAGGCACCGAGATGCTGCAGATCTTCGAGCGATTCATGAACCTGCCCTGCCTAAACGAGCGAAGCGCCATCGCTACCGTCACCCGGGACCTCGAACGTCTCGTCACTGTTATCGACGAGATGTCCACAATTCTTCAAGGAGCTCGCGAGAACATTGACCCGCACACCTTCTACTGAGCCGTTCGCCCCTGGTGGAATGGCTCGAGCTGTCGACGGCCGAGATCGGCTCCAACTACTCCCGCCTCAATATCGAACTACTCTCGCCTGGACATCGAACTACTCTCGCCTGGACATCGAACTACTCCCGCCTGAATATCGTCCTACGGTCTCTCCATAATCGCGTACCGATACACGACGGAGCTGTCGCGAACCACCCAGGACCATCGTGCAGCACCGCTCTCGCGACCTCGCCTACGCGCCCGAACGATGTCCGAATCCCACTCCCAAAACAACGCACGCGCAAGGACCGGACCTCATATGGAGTTATGCGCCGACTTGCGTTACGCTCACTTCGCGCTTATTGATCGTCCATAAACTTGCGGTCACTAGTACGAACTCAATACATCGATGTTAGCAGAAAGATACCAAAATATCGTGAGGTCCTCGCGATGAGTGAACGTTGCAACGCTTGGTTACTTGCTCGGACAAATGTGTGGGTCGATCTGATGGTGACCACTTACTACTAACATACACCCGCGTGAAAACCCTCAAGTTGTCGACCCAAGCAATTCTTAGGAAAGCGTCCGCGCACCCGCGACCATCACTCATTCCTAGTACCGTGCGACTCCAAAATCTTCCGTCGCTTCCCGCGAAGCAACACCCGCCCGCCTCGAGGCCTCGAGGCTACCAAGCGCCTCTCGGGCCCGGCGGTCAGTTTACACGCGCCAACCGCGTGGGCCGCGGCGCCGTAGCCCGTCTCGCCGGGACACCCGCGGCGTATCTACCGCCACATCGCCCACAGGATCTGTACCCCAGATGCGCGATCTGCGTCCGCTGCACCCGCGTGCATCGTCGGCGAGGTACCGCGGCGACGCGGCGGCCTTGGGCGACGTCTGTGGCGGCGGTGTCTGGGCCCGCCGCCTCGTTGGCGGGCGTGACCGTCGACGAGGGCGTGGGGAGGCGTTCGGGGGTTGCTGCTCCCGGGCGGCGGGGGCTCGACACCGTAATTGGGCGGTGCCGCGCGATATCAGAAAAACATCCGAAGAGACCGAAAGATATCAATGACGACCTGTACTTGTGGTGGTGGTCTCAGTTTTCGGCGGCGTCACCGTGCTGCGTAGAACGTAGAACATGACCAGGGGTGAGTGGGGTAGATGATGCGCGTACATGATGTTTTACGGGGTGGGTATCCGGGGCTGGGTATTGATAACGGCGCACACTTCTAGGGCACAAGTGGAACACAAAGGTCCACGATACACGGTCCGAGCCTCGATTCCAAGTCGAGGGAATCGTAAGAACGTGTGATGGGAGGATGACAACAACAGCGGCGTACTGTAACCTACATATGAGTGACAAAGACACGGTGTATATAGATATGCGGGTGGTGTTTTGGATGGTGGTGTGGTTGTAGTGATGCAGTGTGGGAGGCGGGTGGATGCATGGGGGGAGACGTTGCGGGTGTGCGAGGAACACAAGTCTAAAGTACAAGCAGCGGTCGTGTAAGGGCATGAAAGTGTAAGCACAACATTCTACGCAGATGGTCCCAAAAGAAGTATACAAACGGCGCCCTTCGCAAAGAAAGAATGGAACGAACGAAAGGAAGAGCGCACCAGGGAGCATCTAAACCGAAGCGCCCTGTTACTCCGCCTTGCGAGTCATGTCCTCCACGACATGCACCGAGTGCACAGCGTCCGACACGACGAGCCGCGACGCGCGCTCCTGCATGAGCCCCCACTGCACCCACCAGTCGTCCGCGGAGTCCTCCGGGTCGTACGCGAAGATGTTCTCGATCGCGCTCATCATCTCCTGGCTCGTCTGGCGCCCCATCGCGCCCGCGCCCGACAGGTCCTGGATCTCGCGCTCCGCGTGCTCGCGCAGGTCGCGGTCGCGCGCCTCGGCGACCCCTGGCGGGAGGGATACCGCGAAGATGTTGCCCGTGGCGGCGCGGATGACGCGCTCGACGCGCGGCTCGCGGATCTCCTGGACCGCGTTCAGGAAGCTGTTGATCTGGTCGCGCCGGTGCAGGTGTGCGAAGAGGCGGCCGATGACGGCGCCGTCCCCGGCGCCCATGCCGACGGAGTATAATGAGCCGACCTGTGCGTGAGCGAGGGTGAGGGTGGATCGAATGAGGCGGGGCGGGCTGGACTTACGGGGATGGGATGTGCGGACTCGCCGAGTGCGATGACGTGCCCTTCTGGGTGTATCCAATCCTCGAGGTATGGCCTGTCTACCATCGGCACTAAGCTGATCGCGCGAGCGTGTTTGACCAGCGCGAGGAGTCTGTGGTAGCATGTTAGTATGGAACGCGCGCGTCTCTGAGCCAAAACGCGACGCACCGTGGATCGCGACCCTCAAGTTCCTTGAGCATCCGTTCTTTGTCAACCATCCTCACTCGGATATCCGGGTCGTCGCTCGGCGCGTAGATGTAGATGGTGAAAAGCAGATTGCCGGTCTTCGGTTCTTTCTAGAGTTCGAATGAGAATCAAAATGTCTGAGAACCTTAGTCGGCAACCTACGATGGGGAAATTGAGGGCGCCATGTCCGGGCCCGAACCATGTGAAGACCGTGCCCTGTAGAATGCGTTAGCAGCCGCGTATGCTCAAAAACAGTAGAATGGCACGCACCGGCTTTCGTAGCTGATCTGCAAACTCCTGGTCCTCCAGCTCGTCTAAAGCCGACCCGGGAATGATCGCGCTGAACACGCACCGCAACGTTAGCATTCACACCAGCGGTCGGGCATAGAGCGCGGACTCCTACGCACTTGAAGAGCTCCATGCCAGTTTGCGTCTCGATGTCCTCCTGGCCGATCGCCTTGAGGATCGTGCGCCGCGTGCAATGCGGGCCAACGTGCGATCCGTCCGCGCCGACCACAACGTCCGCTGTGAGCACTTCTCCGGACTCGAGTGTCACGGTTGGTCTTTGCGGGTCCGCGTGGATGTCGACGACATAACATCCCGAGCGGAGCGTTGCGCCATGCTCTACTGCGGACTCTGCGAGGATTCTTCGGAGATCGGAGTACTATCCGGTGATGAAAGGGGATTTTTGCACAGGCAGGAGTCGCGATCGTTGGTGGACGTGGTGGATTGAGGAAATTGAAAACGTACGTGTATGAGGAGAAAGTCACCGCCTGTCTCCTCGAGCATCTCCTCCTCCCATTCGTGTTCGCCGACAACATGGCCAGAATCATCTACAAACGCGCACGCGTGAGTTCGTGCATCCCGAAGCGCGCGGAAGACACTGACTGCACCGTGCGAAGACGACGCCTGCTGACTTGACGGACGATGCCCGCAGACGCTCCTCCATCCCCCAGCGGTAGAAGAGCTTGGTCGCGTTTGGCGGTATGCGACATCCCCCGCCCATCGGTGTCTGCATCTAATCAGCATACACATTGTCCTCCCTGGGCGCCTTACTCACATCGCTGAACGAGGGCAAGGTGTCGAGCACGGTCACCTTGTGGCCGACTCTACTGAGGGCGATAGCAGCGGAGAGCCCGGTGATGGCACCGCCGACGATGAGGAACTCGATTTGCAAAAAGTCCGGGGTACGCTGGCCAGGAGGGAGGAACTTTGTCAACCTCGTATGTATTGCCGCGCGTGATGCTATCGCGTGCACTCACCATGGCTGCTCGTTAGGAATGGGATGTATCTGCAAGTGGCTGTATGCGGGGCGTTTTACGGGGCAATGCGGCGGGTATACGGGATGTCGTGGGTGTGTAGGAGGATGGGCGGATGGGAGGGAGAGGAGAGGAGGGAGGCAGGGAAGGGAGGAATGTCGGCTGCTCGTGCTAGAGGGAATATATTCTGGAGGATGGGAGAGGGCGATCGCAGCAGCCCGATTTCATCCATCCAGAAGGACGTGCAGATCGATCGCAGATGGAATGCTTCCTTGGACGCCGGGCCTACATCTTCCCTCACCGTCTTTGGTCCTTCCCGCCCCACAGGCCGTCCGTGTCCGAATGATACGCAGCTGTCGTCGGGGACATAATTGGGCTGTTCCTGTTCCTGTGTTCCTGTCCCATCTACACGGTGGAGGAGGTCATGCACCATTGCACCCCACTTGTGTACAGCGTGCGCATTTAGCCTTCGGAGCTGGAGATAGTGGCAGAACGGTACATATGAAAGTCAGCGAACCCACTTGAACCCGGGCCCAGCAGCGCAGAAGTTCTGAACATCAGAGCATTGGAAGACCGTCGTTATGCTTCACCACGATTCGATCGTTCCACGCAGTTGGAGCACATATACCGCGGAAGCATCGTGGCTTTTGGGGGACAATTGAAAGGAGACGTACCGCGGCGTCTGGTTCGGGCCTAGCGGCATGGGCACCACGGTCTCTTCACCGAGCTGCGTGTTCCCGAACAAGGCATTCACAAACCTCACAAGCGGGCCTACGATACATTTACTTATCTCCCACAGGATCAAGACCATAGAGGCCTAGAGGCTGGGGCGTCGCAACCAATCAGAACCCGCAAATGATTGCTCACCATTGGCCAGCACGCCATTCCCGCCGGGCCTCCCGCCAGGAAACCAATGGGGGTGAACGTCGAACGCCGCAACTAGCGGGCGTACGCGTTGTCCAGTGGCCACGCATGAACGCGGACATGATGCATGAGGCGGGTGCTTGAGCGAGGTCCCGCCGCCGCCGCACACTACTGCTTATCCGGCGCGCCACCATCAGAAGACGGCGCCGGGCCGCTGCTTACTGGTCTTCCAGACCGAGGAGCGAGCCGTGCGTCCAATGTGGAGGACGATGGGGAGCGGGGAGAGGAGAGAGGACGGCAGTGGAGAGGAAGGAGACGGAGTACTTATATGGACTCGAGGGGTGGATGTTTGCACAGAACGTAATCGCGATCGCGGGGTCAGTTAAAACGGCTAACGTTAACCTTCAACCTTATTAGACGCCGATATCTCCGCTTCGTCTCCGCACGCCCATCTGTACACACTCTGCGCGTTCGTTCTACGTCTGGTGCACTCAACCATCTCCAACACAACAAGCTCTATCGTTTGAGTATTTGTTTTTCAGAGCAGCAAAGTTACAGGCTAGATCTGGATCGTGTTCCCCCGTGCGTGCGAAGACATCGTATCGCTACGCCCAGGTACACCCGCCCTCGTGGACGCCACTTCCGCAGCCGCTGCGAGTTTCTCCTCTTCAAGCGGTACGTCGTCCTGATAGAACTGGCCCAGTCAGCTCTGTAGTCGAGACGCCACAGGAAGAAAGTAAGGTAAGCACTCACTTT
Source organism: Trametes pubescens (assembly GCA_001895945.1). Lineage (NCBI taxonomy): Eukaryota > Fungi > Basidiomycota > Agaricomycetes > Polyporales > Polyporaceae > Trametes > Trametes pubescens. The sequence continues at coordinate 17,970 of MNAD01000753.1, forward strand.
GAGCTGGGCGCCCGTCTATCACTACATCCCTGGCAAGTAGCACCCGGGCGTTCGTAAGGTATCGACTGGGTGCGCCGTAAACCACCCGCGTCCTACGACCGTTCCGTGGTGCACGCTCTCCATAGATGGAAGCGAGTGACCGCGTGCTAGGGTAGATAGAGACAGTACTAGCGCAGCGCATAAGTCGTCTAGGAGGAAGGGTGCGACGGCACACCACCGCGGCTCCGAGCTTGACGCAAACCGGGGCAGCGTGTCGAGTGATCGCGTACTTCGCGGGCAGGTTCTACAGAGCGGAATATCAACGGGAGCGCGCGGATGTGCGGTGGGCGGCGAAGACGTACCCGCAGTGTGTAGCCTTGCAGGATACGAGGGCTGATCGCAAGAGGTTTGCGCGAGCTCTAGGAGGATAAATTGAAGTGAGAGGTTTGTCTGCCATGCGAGAGGTATGGGATAGGCATGCGGCCGCAACCAATGAGGGGGGCGTAGCTGCGCGCGTTGGCGGGCGGTGGAGAATCGTCATCAGTGAGGTGTGGGCGAAGGAGGGAGGTTGGATGATGTTGTTGAGAGAGTGTAAGGGCTGTTCATATATGTCTGTGCGCAGCGCTTTCGGGAAGAGGAGCCAGTGCACGCATTGTCAGTCTATTGTCGCTCTCGTGAATGCATTACACGGGAGATTGACGCAGACCTCGTATGTCAATAGTACCTGAGCCACTCCTGAGCGGAACAAAAGCTTACATTTTGGATTTTTCAGGGCTCCGAGTGCGCCTCGCCCCAGCCCTTAACCGCTGCCCTTTGTCGCGCATACCTGGCAAAATTCACTGTTGGACGGAGTGGCTCGGCACGTCTCTTAGCGTGCAAGCGATGCCGACGCCGACGTCATTTTCCTCGAGAAAGTCGCTGAGTTCAAACAGCCGCAGGATTGGAGACCGTAGCACAATTTGGCAGTGGCAAGAGGTGGATATTCTCGGTGTTTATATTTGCATTACGATGTTGCATCTCGTCTTGAGATCTCTGGCCGTCAGTAGTTGTAGCCTGTGAGTTATTCCTCCGGAGGCGGACCTTTCACACTCTTTTCGGCCCTGATATTAATAAAGGCGGAGAGGAAGAGTGCGTACCTGTGAGTACTTAGAACGTTACCCGAAAAGGAACCACGCGTGCTGTGCCGGCGCCTACACGACCTTCATTCGAACCACGTCAACTTCGAGCAAGGACATGGCAGCTGTGTGACCTCCGACAGGCCAACTACCCAGCCTACCATTTGTGGCTGGATCCACGATATCATCGAGCTTGTAGGTAGCACATCACCTTTGTGTTGCCCTCCGTACGCTCATCGTATATCCCAAAGTTACCACGGCATCAGCCACCGTGGACTCAAGCGGCTTCTAGCAATGTCCGTCCTACCAGTTCAGCACCCCTTCTCGTGCGCGATCTCCACTCTCAGACACGCAGTCCGTACAACCAGGTCCAAAAGCGCGGTAACCAGGTATCGAACAAAGTCAACGCGCTCCGGCGCTTCTCAGCCGCGCCGTAGCGAACAGCTAGATGCGTCAACACCTTCCGCTGGCCCACTAAACTCCTTAGGCACTGGTCACCGCCTAAATTGTACGCCGAAGTCTGGACCTACCAAGATTTCCACGCTCGACCACACCCGTCTGAATTCACATAATTTTCTCATCCTCAGCAACCGAGGGCAAACTGAAGCTACGGTATACCTCCCCACAGTCTCTGAACTCGAAGGGCTGCCGGGCCGCGGCGGTTCTCGGAATTGGCAGTCCCGCACAAGATCAGTCCCCGCCGGCATGGACAACCTCGTATTCCCCCTGCACACTCACGGATACCTTTACTACCACCTCGCGTCCAACCCCCCCGTCCTTTCCGGACAAGTGCGATTCCGCGTCACAGAGACCAACGACCCCGCGCTGTTCGCCTCTGGGAAGGACCTCCTCCGCACCGACCAAACCCCATGGAGGATTCCGGTTCTCTCCTTGGCAATGCGCAAGCAGTACGCCACCCTGTTTCGCCGCGTGGTCGACGACGGGCTCGTGTCCGAGCACGTCGTGCGCGCCGCGTCGAGCCTGCCCCCCGGTCCCCTCAAGATCAACGCCGGCTCCTCGCGCATAGTCCACGCGTTTGGCCAGCCGTTCCGTCTCGCCTTTGGACAGACGAGCCAGGCGTTCTACTTCGTCGGCGCGGACACCGTCTGGCGGGCGTAGATCTCGCCCATGGCCGTCGCCTACACTACGGACACATGGATACCTACGATGACAGGTATGCCCCGGGACCCCGCGTCCATCGCGGGCCGTACTGCATATTGTGCTCGCGGCTCCGCCGCTGACTGATATGGTGTTGTCCTTCTAGGGACCGCGCTCTGCCACTTCGAGAAGTCGCCGCATTACGAACACGCCGGGCGCCGCGTCGTGGTGTGCCGCGTTGTCCGCATCCTGGAGCGCGTGGAGGCGACCGGCGTCTACCCGTTCCCGAAGAGCGTCAATCCGCAGGAGGGAGAGCTAATGCACGCTGTTGTAGAGGGCGGCACGCGCGTGGACGGTAGGGAGTGGTCGTTCGATGTAGACCACTTCCTTGCGCTGGGGCCGGACAACCCCCGCGGGCAGTTCGCGGCGGGCCTTGCCCTCCTGTACGACAACGAGGTGCGCGCGGGAGGGCCTGTGGGCTGGTAACGCGTGTCTGGAGGTTTCATAATGTATGGCCGCTTCTGCTTGTGGATTCGTCTTGAAGGTCGCTCAGTGATTGTATGGCCCTTAGATGGTGTAAGGATCTTCCACTCTAGGCGGAGGCAGACCTTCTATCATACTCAGTCCATGGACATACCAGCGAAACTCATGTCAATAGACCGTTTAGGTTTATTGCCGCTGGTGGCGCATGTGGGGCTGGGGATGCACTGAGGCTGACTATGGACCTGAGTTTCGCTGACAAGAGCAACGCATTTGCGGCTTCGTCGTCGGCGCGGCCGTAGATCCGAGTCCAAACAACGTTCAAGGTACGCACACATGATCGCGTACTACCTCTACTTGCTGCACACGTCGGCGTAGCGCGCGTGCGCGACGGTAAGGTAACGGTAGACGTGGCCCCGCGCCGTTCACTGTTGCGCTGACGGTGTACCTTGGGTTCGAGTGCCGAAGACGTCGCCTCCATTATGTGTCATTCTTTCGTAACTTGGAGCTGCGCGCACTCCACAATTGCAAGCAATTCGACGTCGACTGTTATTGGTACACTGCGTAAAGGCTACTGCTGTTGACGACTCCCACTAGATGGTCCTACATTATGATACAAGATTCCGTGGTCCAAGATGAGATATCAGAGCGACAAGGGGCGTGCACTTAGAAGCCGCCGTGCTGCTGGAGGTACTCCTCAGCGTGTAGTTTGGCCTCGTCCGACACGCGCGGGTCTAGAGACAACCTCGTCAGCATCGAGGAGCAACCGCAGGAGGTGCATGAAACGTACTGTTGAGCGCGGCCTTGTATCCGGCGTTGACACGCTTCTGGTGCTCGTCCTCCGTCACGCCCTCGGGGCGCTCGGACTGGTAGCCATCTGCGGAGAGGATCTCGCGCGCGTGCTCCTTAGCCTCGTCGCTCGCCCTCGGGTCTGCCTTGTCGTCAGTCGCCTCGCCTACGCAAAGAACAATCGTGAGAACTCACTGTGCAGCGTGGCCTTGTATCCGCCCAAGACGCGGTTCGTCTCGTGGCCGGTCTCGTCGGTGCTGCCGACGGGGTGGCTGCCGGGGGCGCGCGAGGTGGTCTCGACGGAGGTGCCCATGGTCTCGAGGCGCTCCTGTGCACGGTCCTTGGCCTCCTCGGAGACGTTCGGGTTGTGGATCGCGGCCTTGAGACCAGCGGCGACGCGCTTCTCTGTGGGATGGGATGCGTCAGTGGCTGCGTCACGTGGGCGTGTCGAAGGGGTCACTGACCGTCGTGTCCAGACATGTTGTGTAGAGTGTAGTGGTAGGGGTGGTTGAATGATAGGTGGTGTGTTGTGGGAGGTGTATAGACGTTAGAAGTACTCAGTTGGGGAGGACGGGGGTCCCTTTTATACGCCGCGGGCGGGCGAGTGACGTCAGGCGCGGGGGCGAGATGACCCCAACCTCCAGGCCGCCCCACCTCCGCTGCGCCCACAAACCACCAAACGCCACAATGGATGCTCCCCAATTAACGGAGTTTACATCACCTTTTGTTCGGGCGAAGTGTCTCAGCCTTGGCGACGTCGAGAGGGGTGCGGAGAATGTGGTCGGGGTGACGCGAAGCACCACGACAGGAGAGGCTGATTTCTACAGGCATACGTTGTTGCTCTACAACGCCTAGATGCATGCGCGTCGTAGGGTCCATTCAGTCGACTTTAACGATAGGGATGCATACGTGTAGAACGAAGGTCGAGGTGCAAGGGTCGAACGTTTGAATGCGCCGTTCGCATTCCGGTAAGAGTCGAAGTGGCATTCTGAGTAGGCTTGGGCTTATGATACAGATCATCAAAGGGTGGATGAGGCGCGGGCCTTGCCCTACGGTACGTCGTCGTCGTCACTGTACGTTATGCTCCTTCAAGTAGGGTGATTTTGAAGTAATGAAAAGTGGCTCCACCTAATGCAAAGTGGGGCGGGTTTACCTTGGGTAAGTGGAGCGCTCCTAATGTAATGTAAAGTCACTTTTCATTACTTCAAAATCACTCTAGTACTCCTTCGCGTGCTGTTTCGCTTCCTCAGACACGCGGGGGTCTGGATCACGCCCATACGTCATGGACAGCCATCGTGGCGACGGGATAATCGCACTCACTGTTCAAAGCCGCCTTGTAACCCGCAATGACGCGCTTCTCGTGCTCGGCTGCGGCAACGTCTTCGACGGCGTCAAACTGTATACCCGCCGCCTCAAGGATCTCGCGAGCATGCTTCTTCGCGTCTTCGCTCGTCCGCGGATCTGTCGCCTTCATTGGATTTTTGGTTGTTAGAAGCATATACTGACTGAACGCACTGTTCAGAGTGGCCTTGTATCCTCCCATGACATGGTTCTTGTGATGAGCGGACTCCTCGAGGCGCTCCGAGGCGTGTTCTTTGGCCGCCTGAGATGTATTCGGGTTGGAGAGGGTGCCCTTCAAGCCGCCTGCGACACGGTTCTCTACGTCCGGCAACGGCCGATGAGCGTATGTTCGTGTGCTGAGATAGCGCGCGACGACATACCGTTCGGGTGCCCATTCGTACCGGTAGCGTACGTCCGTAGGGTGCTTCTCCCGGAAGGACGAAGGCTCGAAAGCGTGCAGGAGATTCGGGAGGTGAACATGGTGGTTTGGCCGTAGGTTGGAGTAGCGGGGTATGCGTCTGACATGCGTGCACCTCCCGGGAGACATGAGTTCGGTGACGTCACAAGCCAGGTACGCGGGCTTGCTCAGGCCAGGTGCGGATACGAGAGAATATTCGATGGATAACAGTCGCAATCAAGCAAGGCTCAGGATTGGGGACAGTACTTGTGGCGGCCGCGGTTGTATGTTGTTCTTCTACGGCTTGATGTCCGCGTGCACAAGTGTTGATCCCAGCGAATCATGCGGTGAGCGCATATGTGGCGATATACAACGAGAATCGTCTGCATCTCATCATCCTGTATACAGGCGTGTTTATAGCGCATGACTCGTGCAGGATATCCTGCGAGGATGCCGTGAATACACACTGTTTACCGTCGCCTCTACATAGCAGCAACTCGACTTACCAGGGTATCCGCACAAGGCCTCCGGCCTGGATCAGTTCCGCCCCTCCAGGCCCTGCACAACGTCCTCCAGCTTCTCCCGCACGCCGTCCACCCGCGCGCCCTGCTTGTCCACCGCGTCCGTGTGCAGCAGCTTCAGCGCCGCGCGCGCCTCGCGCGAGAACTCCAGCGACCGCTGCACGCTCTGCTCTACCGCAGGATCGTCGTTTCCTTCTCGCGTAGAGGTAGATAGAGGGAGGAGCGCAGCAAAGTCGAGGTCGGAGGCGCGGAGGAGGGCGAGGTCGTGCAAGGTTGAACTGAGCGGGAGGGGGTGGACGGCTTTGTGCGCGGGTTTCGCAGGTGTGGACATAGCGTTCTAGAGAGCACGCTAGAGGACTATAATTGTAGGATGTGGCGAGGTGTGCAAGCAGGACGTCGTCAGTAGGTGGTCGTGGTCAAGAAGAAGGCATGGCGCCGGCGCAGCCACGGAATAGGGCGCGGGCAATTAGGGTCGGGGCTCTGATTGACCCAAGCTAATTAGCAGAGCGCCATTT
>MNAD01000754.1:2500-14250 GCA_001895945.1 Trametes pubescens
CTAGTTCTGTAGATGGTGTGTCTACAGAGATCCTTCCTACCTCTTCTATAGCATCTTCTATATTGTTGCTGGTTATTCCAGAACATGATCCTGGTATTCTGCTTCTCTTTCTCTTTATTAGTTCGTATGCTGTCTTCTGCGTCATAGTGATCAGGCTTGCGCCTCTCACTTGCCATTCTTCTGGTACTGTGTAATCTAATATCCATTTCTCTTCCTTTAGTCTTCCTTCTTCAGCTAGTTCATCTGCTCGTTCGTTACCTTCTATTCCACTGTGTCCTTCAACCCATTGGAAGTCTGTTGTTGCTGGTCTTGACCTTAGCTTGTAGGCTAGTAGTCTCCACTCTTTCTCATGTTTTATTCCTATGAAGTCTTTATCTTCCCATGAAGTCAGGTTTTTTACTGCTCCTTTCGCGTTCGTTAATGAGTCCGTGTATATGGTTAGGTTATTATCCCCGGCAACCTCTAGTGCTGCTACAAAGGCTAGTATTTCCGCTCTCTGATTACTCTGTGATCCTAGTGGTAGTCTTAATGCTCTGTTCAGGTCACTGCCATCCTCATGCCATACTCCTGCTCCTGCAGTGCCTTTTTTAGCTGATCCATCAGTATATAATACTAGGTCATTACTCTGATTACTAGGTTGGTTTCTGTATGCTGGCTTCCTTGTTAGAAAGGTGTCTCTAGTTTTCCGGTTCTTGTATGTTTTTTCGCTTCCAAAGACTCTTATGCTATGCTTGATGTGTGTCTTTAGGGATACATTGGGGTCAAATCTGATAGGGTCTTCCTTTATGTTAGCATCCCGATATTTCTGTTTCCTTCTACCAGTATGATCTAGTCCGTCTTTGGTGGGTGTAGTCTCGTTTGGGTTATATTTTGTGGGCAGTAGGGATACTAGCATATTAGCCGTTCTTACACAGCTTCTATGGTTTTTGCACCTACTATGCCATGGTCCATGTCTAGCGTAGTTCTCTACATCTTTAATCGTTTCTACCTTATGATTTTCCCTCAGACATCTGCTCGCTCTCTTATTCCAATAGTAGTTGTTAGTTACCGCTGGGTGGTGCCATATGATCATCTTGTTCTTTATTTTAATGTCTATCTTTAATGCTTCAAATCCAATGTTGTATCTTCTGCCTGTCTTGAACATTTCTCTTAGGTATGTTGGTATATTTCCGACTTTGCTGGCATACTCATTCCAATTCTGCATTATCCAGTCTTTCCTTACTCTTTGATCTATGATGGGTTTCGGTGGTATGTTTGCAAACACTATTTGGTCTGCTACATATGCCCACTTTGGTCTTCTATCATCTGGCGCTAGGTATTTCTGAAGCCACATTATTTGTATGGCTTCAATTCTGCTTCTAATGTCTGGTAGATTCAGTCCTCCTAGTTCTCTTGAGTTCGTTACCTCATCCCATCTCATGCTACCGTTTTTCTTATCATCCCATACGTAGTCTCTCATCTGTTTAGTCATTCTCTTTTCTATATCATCAGGCATTCCATTTACTGTTGCTAGGTACAATGCTATTGACTGCACTAGGGTTTTAAGTACTAACTCTTTACCTTTGAGTGTACATCTCGCTGGTTTCCAGTTCGTTATAGTCTGCTTTTGTCGCTGTAGTATGCTCTCCCATTGGGGGTAGGTGGATACTTTGTTCCCTACCCATGATCCTAATGTTCTCATGCTCTCACCTTCTTTGACAATCTTAAGGTCATCATCTACTCTGTTACCGCTTTTGTTGTTTAGTTTTCTGGTCTCAATCATCCTAGTTCTGAAGGTCTCTTGTCCTATTGGTAAGTATTCTGTTTTTCCTAAGTTGAACTTCGCAGTTGAAGCTTTACAGAATATTTTTATATTCTTCTCTAATTTCTTTAGATCATCATTCTCTCCCATGTAAACAAGTGTATCATCTGCAAATAACGACACTATTATATTATCTAGTACTCCTTCAATCTCGAATCCCTTTATTCCGCTCTTCCTTAGCGCACAAGCTAATGGTTCAATCGCTAAGTTGTATAGTAGGCAAGACATGGGGTCACCTTGTCTCACTCCTCTCATTATGTCTATTGGTCTTGGTAGTACTCCGTTAATCATTATCTTGGTTTTGGCATCTTCATATAGGCTTTTAATCATGTTTATGAATCGCTCTGGGAAGTTCATGTGTTCTAGTATTCTCCATAGATAGTCATGTGCTATCTTGTCATAGGCTTTCTCTTGGTCTAATGCTACTATGCATCCATTTATCTCTTTAGTTTCACAGTAGTCAATCATCGTTCTAGTCAGCCTAGCTGAATCGAATATACTTCTGCCTGGGCAAAAACCTGCCTGGTTCTCATGTATCAGTGTATTCGTTATGTCTCCTAGTCTTGTTGCTATAGCTTTCGTCATTAGTTTGTAGTCTGTATTTAATAGTGTTATGGGTCTGTAGTTTTCGATTCTCCTTCTGTCCTTCTTTTTGTACACTAGGCACATTATTCCTTCTGTTAGTGCATTACACTTTATTCCCCTATCTTGTATGTCGTTAAAGATTCTGGTCATGGTGTCTATAATGTCAAGTTTGTCTATTGCTTTTCCATACTCTGTCTTGGTATCTGGCTTTGACTTCTCTTTATCTTTCCTCTTCTTTTCCCAGAATTTCCAGAACTCGTAGTGAATCCCTGTCATACCTGGGCACTTTCCGTTATCGCTTTCACTTAGCGCATCTCTGACTTCTTCTGTAGTGAGGTCTGCTCCCATAGTAGCCTTCTCTAAGTCACTCAATTTTACATCCACAGTCTTTAATAGCTCTGTTAGTGCTTCCTCTCTTTCGTCGTCCCAGTGTTGTTCACTCTGTAGTTCTGCATGGTATTCAGATGCTATCTGTGTCATCTTGTTTGTCTTTATAGTTAGCTTTTCGTTCTTGTCAAATAATGCTGTTATTACTTCTGGTCCCGGCGTGGCCGCTGGGGCTCTGATATGTTTAATTCCTGGTAGCGCTTTCTGACTTCTGAACCAGTATTTGGTAGGCTTCTCTGTTTTCATATCAAACCTCGCCTTTCCTCTCAGATGCATTGCTTCTAATCGTTCTGTTCTTATTTCTCCTACTTCTTCTTTCGCCACTGATACTGACTTTCTATATTTCGCGCTGTTTTCTAAGGTGCTTTCATTCAAATTTTTAATTGCTTGGTTCATTTTGTTCTTAGCTCGGTTATACTTCTTATCCAGTTCTTTCGTTCTTTGCTTACTTTTTTCTTTACTTAAGTTCAGTACATCCTTTTGCATTTCGTTCCATAGTACCTGGGGGTCTTTTCCGTTATTGAGTCCAGGGTGTGTCAGTCCGTTCCTTATTTCGGTCTGGTACTTCTCCAGTAGTATAGCACAATCTTTTACGAAGGGCTGGTACTCTAGTAGTTCTAGGGGCATCTTTGGTAATCCTCTTCCAATAAATGGTAATCCTGCCTTCAGTATGTCAATCGTTATCATCTCATGATCTGATATTCTGCCTGTTGCTTCAATCTTCCAATTCAATGCGTATAGGAAAACGTTCTTCGTCACATACGCTCTGTCTATTCTAGCCATGCTGTTAGTATCTTTCCTTTCGTATGTGAAGTTTCTCTCTGTAGGGTTTTGCGCTCTCCATCCATCTATGAGTTCATGTTTATCTTTTATCTGATTGAAGGCTTCTTTAATACGATTATCATCCTCATGTTCTGGCGACCTATCTAGTGCCTCCTCCACAAAGTTCCAGTCTCCTAATATTATAAAGTCTTTAAGATCTTGTATCTTATCCATCTCTTCCTTTACAGAGTGCAGGAAGTCAATTTTCATCGTAGTCTCATTCGGCGCATAGATATTTATTATGTCTAAGCTGTTCTTGGTTCCCCATTCTACCCTCAGTCTAGATACTCTGTTCTGTATTATAACATCATGTTTGTATGTTGCTACATCGATATTAAGCAGCTTCAGGTTTATTATGAACCCTACTCCTTCTTTATTTGTAAACTCTCCGTTGTTGATGTATAACATCCCTGGATTCTCATTGTTTAATCTTTCTGTTAGTTCGTCATTAAGGTGTGTCTCCTGAGTCGCTATTATAGCGATCTTATCCTGTCTCATTAGTCTCAGTAGTTCTTTTGCCTTCTGGCTTCTCTTCTCTGTCTGTCTACCTTTTACATTTAATGATGCTATCTTTATTCCTTGCTTCTTTCCTACTTTCTTAATAATCGCATCTCGCTCAACGTTCAACGCATTTCTATCCCTCTCATGGGTAGGCGCTTTATACCGTTGGGCGAGGTTACCCACAGTTCTAGCTGCTACTTCTATATTTGTATGGACGTTCAGATTCTGCTGTGAGAGGTCTAATACTGAATCTGACTCTCTATCCCTTCCTGTCGTAGACTGCTGCGAACTGTGGGCACCGTTACGAGCAACCGATACCGAAGATGTAACCAGAATTTGGGGTGGGTTTGTTAAAATGTTTCCGACTCAATCTGAGTCTACACGGTGAGTCAACCGCGCAGACTATAGGGGGTAATCATTGGCGCTGTGTAGGTTTGAGGCCGTAATGGGACTGCCATTGGGTCTTGTGATATTCATCGACCTACCTTGTAGCCAAGCCCCTACCTACGGGATGTAACTTACAAGGCTACCAACCATCAGCAGGCTCGTAAGCCCCTGTTACGATTGGATTTTCGTTCATAACACTCAGTAGAGCGTCGGATTGGCGTTCAAGTTCGAGTTAAGGATAACTCTGGCCGTCTCTACTGATTCGATTCATATACCGTTTGGGGTTCTGCTGGTTTCATTATCTCTATTCACCTGTTTCTCTATCTACTTACTCTATCTACTAATTGATTCTATACTACTTACTATTACTTCTATATTTACTTACGTTTGTTTCTACTTGCTTTCATTTTCTGGCTCTGTACTCAACGTTCTCTATGGTTCTATACTGTTATTTACTTCTAGTTCTGTTAGTTCATTATAGTTTCTCTCTTACTTTTCTTACCTAGCTTGCTCAGCTTGTTTCAGTTCGGACTATTCGTTCTAGTTTGGTTCTATAGTTTGTTTTATTCCATCGTTCATTCTCTTTAATACTGTTTAATCTAATTACTAATCTCTAGTCTTTCATCTCTACTCACTCTCAGTTTCCGCTCTTTTGCTAAGTCTACTGATGCCTGCCCTTAAGTTGACACCATGTGCAAAAGAAAGAGAGATTTCGGGCGCGTCGAGTCGCTGCCTTTGTATACAGTCTATAGGAAACTAGGGTCTAATCTAACTAAGTCTAACCGTCCATTGCAACGTCGGCCTGTCTGCTGTCCTCCCCCGGAGTGCCATTGCTTTCGCTCTGTGCATCTTTGGGATCATCGTTGCTAGGCGCGGCGATGGATGCGAACGTTCTACCGGTCGGGTTACTCGTAACTCTATTAGCGTAGTTGTTATCGAGTCGAAGGTTCGTAGCTAGCCAGGGGCACCCGAAGAGGGTGTGGTTCCTGCTCTTACACCCTTTACAGTAGGGCGAATGTCCAACAAGAACGTCTCTAATCACCGTACCATCTGCGATCCTAAGCATATGCTTCAGATCTCCCATCTCTGCCTCCTTCCCTTTCTCAAGCTCGATTTCATAAATGATCTCGACTGACCGCCCGCCCTTTGGCACAGCGAAGCGTCCCCGACTCTTGATCTTTCGGATTATGCCCCGACTCGTTGCAAGATCGCCCATGATCATGATCCCAATTGCAGCCTCGGTCAGGCCGCCCATGTCGTCTTCTCTGATCGTTGCACGTATGAGCCGGGATCCTCGGGGGTTGAACTCCACAGGACGGAAGAAGACGGTCGTTTCTAATACTTAGGTTCAGCTCTAAAGTCAACTCTAGCTCATGCAAATTCTTACGAAGTTGCTGATGGTACACATTCCTTTGCTCGACCAGGAGCGACTGAAAGTATGATGAAGGAGTCTTGATCAGCACCCAATCGGATCCCGAACTAATCGGAATCACCACGAGTGCGTCCAGGGCATCTTCAGCCTCGGGGGTGTCTAAGAGCTTCTGCTCGTCGAGCGCCTTTAACACGGTTTCCCGTGCCCCTTCCAGAATTGTTGTTAACGCCTCTGTACTTGGCTGTTTATACGTACCCCAGATTGTCGCCAGAACCGCATAGCGATTCGTCTGCAACAAACCATTGACCTTCTCCGTACTCACGCCGTCAAAAGCATCATGGTTTAGGTCATAGTACGGAGTACAACGACTTATTCCCTTGACACCTTTGAAGTCCATTATCCAAGGTCTTGATACAGCACGATCCGCAGCATCAGCTTCGGCTTTCGCTCTAGCTTCCGCCGGGGTCAGCCCCTTGGTAAACTGCTCCTGGTCGGATTCATCCTCTCTCAATAGGCCTTGCATCGTTCTAGAGGCCTCCGCGGCCCTCCCCTTGGTTTTCGGGGTCGCATTCGCTACTCGGAATCAGCTCGGTATATTTGATGTCATCTGTAGTTCATTTACCAATTGCTAGCTCCTTAGCTGCTTTACGAGCAGCCTTCTTATCTTTCATTTTCGACGGCGCGCTGTCTTCTCCTTGCAGATCCCCTTGGGCTCTGCGCTTGGTGCCTCGGCTGCGCGCATGGGTCAATCCAGGTCTGATGTGTTTATAATGGCTCAGTACCTCGGTACAGGGGTCTCAGGGACATCCATATCGCTCATCGGGTCTTCTGCGACTTTCTAGATCAAAGATCTAAACTTAATGCAAGAGCGTTAGCTCATGCCCTCAGTTTCCAGTCACAAAAGGGGGCCACGACGAAGCCAGTGTTCTGGAGTCTGTGTTCTGCTGTTCTGATTTTAAGACTCCAGTTAGCTTTCAACTTAGGGGCTTTAAATTCGGCTGTAGACTCTTATGCATGCTCCTATCACGAAGCATCCGGTCCAGATTGCCCTTGCCATGACCTCATAAATCGCACTGTCATAACAACAGTGTCTCCCATTAAGAAACCACGAGACAATCCGTTCAACGGAAAGCTAGAGCCCATATGCCAAGTTTAACGTCACCATCTCTCCAATTCTAACAGCTTTACTCAGTCGCATAGCGTCTTTGTATTGCCACAAGATTGCCCAAAAGCTCCTGAAGCTTTTGTCTTGCATTAGGATGGAGGAGGTTCCACTTGCCGTCCTTGCCTGCCCTTATACTGACATACCTGGCTCCCCGTCCTAAGGTCGCCGGCCAGTGCTCATCGCCGTGAACTTGGGTGAATCCGCAGGGTTCATTTTCAGTTCAGAGGGACAACGAAGTTGTTTCTAGCTGCACAGTGACGAACTCACCGCTTAAGCCGCCTTTAACAACAATAGCAACAGAGAGTAGCGGGTTAGACCATTCTCCGTTATAGTTCACATAAACAAACATTAGAACAATGTTTGAGGTTTGCCCCAGCGGCGACGTAGTCGCCGCTCGTCTGCAATTCTAGCTCGACTTACTTAACTGTGTTAGTCGGAAAGCAGGAAGGCCATTACAACGGTTTCACCACACTAGCGTGCTATCAAAACGATAGCACAGTTCCCTGCATCATTAGTTTCCTCAGCCGAAGCGAGTACTTGTCCCTTGCCCCACGAAGAGGGAGATGCTCGGTAGGAGGCCCCTAAGGACTTCCCTGCAAGGGGTATCTGATCGTTTTCGATCCCCTAACCTTCGTTCTTGATTAATGAAAACATCCTTGGCAAATGCTTTCGCAGTAGTTAGTCTTCAGTAAATCCAAGAATTTCACCTCTAGCAACTGAATACTAATGCCCCCAACTATCCCTATTAATCATTACGGCGACTCTAGAAACCAACAAAATAGAACCGCACGTCCTATTTTATTATTCCATGCTAATGTATTCGGGCATAAGCCTGCTTTGAACACTCTAATTTTCTCAAGGTAAAAGTCCTGGTTCCCCGACACACCCAGTGAAGGGCATGCCGGCTCACCAAGAGGTAAGACCCAGCCAGACAGTACACACCGTTAGGCGGACCGCCCGGCCAGGTCTGAAGTTCAACTACGAGCTTTTTAACTGCAACAACTTTAATATACGCTATTGGAGCTGGAATTACCGCGGCTGCTGGCACCAGACTTGCCCTCCAATTGTTCCTCGTTAAGAGATTTAAATTGTACTCATTCCAATTATGAGACCCGAAAGAGCCCCATATTGTTATTTATTGTCACTACCTCCCCGTGTCGGGATTGGGTAATTTGCGCGCCTGCTGCCTTCCTTGGATGTGGTAGCCGTTTCTCAGGCTCCCTCTCCGGAATCGAACCCTTATTCCCCGTTACCCGTTGAAACCATGGTAGGCCTCTATCCTACCATCGAAAGTTGATAGGGCAGATATTTGAATGAAGCATCGCCAGCACAAGGCCATGCGATTCGAGAAGTTATTATGAATCACCAATGGAGCGGCGAACCGCGTTGGTTTTTTATCTAATAAATACACCCCTTCCAGAAGTCGGGGCTTGATTGCATGTATTAGCTCTAGAATTACCACAGTTATCCATGTAGCAAGGTACCATCAAATAAACTATAACTGATTTAATGAGCCATTCGCAGTTTCACAGTACAAACTTGTTTATACTTAGACATGCATGGCTTAATCTTTGAGACAAGCATATGACTACTGGCAGGATCAACCAGGTAACTACTTTGCCAACCGCGAGGAGACTAGCCCCAAGCGGCATAACCGCGTACTCGCGCCGGAGCGCTTTCCGTCGGCTGGTGTTCATTACAAGGCTATTAGTTGCCTTTGAAATCCGTCCGGACACGACAAGCAACCGTTTTCCGCCGAAGCGTACTAACTGTCAGCATGTCAGCCCAAGATCCCTTGTTTCCCGATCTCACAAGTTTCAGACCAGCTCTCCCAGTCCGTAAGGACTAGGATCACGGCCTTCAGTGAGGACTACCAGCAGCCGGCAGCACCTAAAAGATGCACACAGCCACGGCGTATCCCCGAGTGGTTAATTGCAACAGGTTTAGCCATCGGCAAGTAATCCACACCCTTCAGCAATGCGAACACAAGTCACATAAGGACAGTGTCCGACCGCTTTGAGCGACCAAACAAAAAATTCAGTATATGCTCGACTATCCCATTCACAAACCAGTACATCCTGTCAGGCAGGCGCATCTATGGCTCGGTCCAGGGAATGCCAGCCTCCCCACTAGGAGGGCCTACTGGATAGCCCGCAAGCACACTTTCGACCCCTCCTATTTGTCAGCCCCTTACTAGGTCTCGATCCTTTCCGACTTTGAAAGCCTTACTTAGAGATTCCGTTCCGAAACTGACTGGTTGCGGTTCAGCCTTACTAGGAATTCCCGTTCTACCTGAGCCCGACTAATGTCAGCCTCAGTCTACTTGGTTTATTATTCCGTTCCGGCCTACTGAGCGAGTGTTGCCTTTCCGCTTACTAGGTTGTCCCCCGTTCTACCCGCGGCTGACTAGTGTCAGCCCCTGTCTACTAAGGTCGCAACCGTTCCGCTTACTGAGCGATTGAAGCCTTTCCGCTTACTAGGATATCCTCCGTTCTACCCGTGGCTGACTAGTGTCAGCCTCGGTCTACTTGGGCTCTATCGGTTCGGCTTACTGAGCAGTGGTTTCCTTTCAGATTACTTGGGTTACCCGTTCTACCTGCAGCCGACTAATGTCAGCCGCAGTCTACTAGCGGTAGTGTCCGTTCGCCCTACTAGGCCGAGTTACTCACTTACTAGCCCTTGAATTACTAGGCACTTGTGCACTGTTCTATTCAAGCCTTTCAGCTTTCCCTCATGAGGTAGGCAGGGCGCTCTCCATGGCGCCTATTTGACGCGTCGCGCATGAGGCGTGAAAAATGGTGTCCACTATATCGCGTTCTCCCCTGCGCAATGGGGTTTTGGCCAAAACACCTGCGCACATTTTGGAAAATGCGACCCAAGCTACTCCCCTACCCCCTGGGCACCCTCCACAACACCCTGGACAGTACCCTAGGTATTCATAGACCCATCCTAGGTCGTTATTTTGACGCACTGGCATGCAGAACTGTGGCTAGCCCCAGAACAGTGCTCTACAAAGACTTGGCCATGGGACACTTTGCTGCCTCTGGCTCTGCACCTTCCTCCTGCTCACACAACACATCCTGGCACCTCCTGCATCATGTCAGACATGGATTCAGACCTCATCAGTGCACACAAAAAATGCGAACACCATCCTCTTCCACTCTGGCACCAAAAATGCCATCAAGCCTGCTTGGCAGTTGTGCACCATCCCAAAAATGCGAACACTGCTCTTCTGTGCACCTCAAAAATGCGAACCACTGCCTGGTACACTGCAGGATAGTGGGCTCACTGCACACACCAAAAATGCGAGCAGTGCCCTATGGCATAGACCAATAAATTGTAAGTGTGCATTCAAAAAATGCGGAGGGGGCATACAGAAAATGCGGAGGGCCTACAAAAAATGCGCAGAGCATACAGAAAATGTGAACACCACTTCTGACACCCATACAGTCCCTAGACACACACTACAAACTCCAAAAATGCGAACAACAGCCTTGTGCAGTGCACAAAAAATGCCAGTGGCACTGCTGCTAGCAAGTAGCAAATCTGTACAGTGGTGTCACAAATAATCCCACAGGATGCATCAAATAGTCAGACAGGTTCTAACTCGTTAGCAGTGCTCTACAGAGTGCCTAAGTGCGGTACAGGACCTGCCCTAAACTCAACACAAGCGTGTAACAAATATTTGTTACTCTCCCCCTTTCAGCGCTGCCTGCCTGCCCTAAACTCGTCAGCAGCGGTACTAATGGGATCCTACAAGGTCAGTACAAGAGTTTCAAACTCGATCTAACCCAACTTACAACTCAAACTAAGCAAACTAACTCGGACATTGCTGTTGGTGGTAGAAGACTTAGAAAATGCGATTTCATGCAGAACTAGTACACTAAGATACAAAACAAGTACACTACTGGGTAGCTAAGGATCTCAACTATGATATGCCCTAAGGTCGAGATTTCTAAATTTCTCTAGAGCATGCAACGAACGCGCTAACGCGCCGCCCGCGCACGGCACTTCAAAAACTCGCCCACCTGAGGCTGCCTCTGGTACCATTTATATTCCTATAGCTCACTCTTCTTCAGAAGCCCAGACCTCCCCCTAATGGGGGAAGCCCAGGCTCCCTCCGAAGAGGAGCCCATCCCTCCCTGCAAGGAGCCCTAAAGCTATGGCGGGCTCCCCACTGTAAGAGGTACATCCTACTGCTATAAGCCAGGTTATAGACCCGGACATAGCAGCCAGATGCACCTCCCACTTATGCACCTCCAGAGGGTCTGAAGTGCATTTTAAAATCCCACTAGACAGACAGAAGCAGGGCTCTATAATTCCCAAACAATGACCCACAATAAACCCGGCATAGACCTGACATAAATCCACGGTAAGCTCAGCATATAGACCCATCAATAAACCCAGCATAGACCCATGATGAATCTGCCATAGAACATCCATTGATATACCCGGCATAGGCCCATAATGAAGCTGGCATAAACCCACATAAAACCCACATTGAACCCGGCATAGACCCACATTAACTGATGCTGAAGCCATAGTTAGATCCACTAGCCCTGCTCCTTGTCTGCCCTTCCCATGCAGTAGGCAGGGCGCTCTCCTTGGCGCTTATTTGACGCGTTGCGCATGAGGCGTGAAAAATGGTGTCCACTATATCGCGTCCCCATAGTGCACAATGGGGTTTTGGCAAAAACACCTGCGCACATTTCGCATTTTGGGTCCCTAGC
>MNAD01000762.1:0-43404 GCA_001895945.1 Trametes pubescens
TGTAATGGCGCAGGTCGAAGTCGCTGAGAGAGAACGAGAGGAGACGAGCGAGGAGGAGAAGCAGAGCGTGAGAGACAGAAGCCAGGGCGCCAGGACCGGCGTTGATTCAGCGGGGATACAAGGAGCACGTCGTGCGGGCTATGTACTGACTGTCCTGACCCGAGCGATCGTATCGTAGGCATGTAGACGATCAGGACGGTGGCTACAGCTCCTATGTACGGTAGCACGAGGTAGAGGTCATGACGAAACAGGATCGGGCCATGAGACTCGCGTTAGGCGCCTGCGCGCCGTAACACTCTAACCATCACCTCACCAACGTCCACCTGCCGCCGTGCTCTCACCTCCTCTTCCGCACTACATCCCTCTTGCTTTCTCTCGTCAACTTAGCAAGATACTATCATGCACAGGTGAGTACTGTCAATGAGTACTACTCAGTCATCAGTAGTAGCTCACACTGAAGGTCGTCTTCGTCATCAGTAAGTATGTACTCGCTGTCTATCTAGTGCGACAAGCAAGGCATAACCGCTCCTTTGCGACCACCTCCCAAGCTTCCTAGCCCTTCCCCAGCCCCTTAGTCCCCAATCCCCGCGCTGTCACTTCTGCTGCAGCTGGTAGGTCCCCCGTCGCCCTCCGAGCCCCTTTCTTTGTCAGTAGGTACCCACATGATGTAATATGTATTGTATCTGTATAATGTATTGTCTATCATGTATACCACATACCTGTAACCCCCCGCAACCCGGTGATCCAGCATTTGCTGGGTTTCGCCTCCCTACTATTTGTAAGCGCCTATTCAGGGCCAGATATCCTGTGTCTCGCGACCAGAGATCAGGCTGACTCGAGTCTGAAATATTTGACTGACGATTCAGGACAAATATCCAGAGAGATCTACCCGATATCTGCAGATATCTTGCCGCGCAGGATATCTACAGACATAGTGTCCATCTGGGCGTGTAGCTTGCAGCATATCATGTTTCTAAGATGACAACACATACAGGTGGACTTGTCGGACCAAATAGCATGTCTTCCAAACTCTCGCCAGATCGTTATGCCCCTGTCTGCTCAACACGCTGCGCCGCCCGCCGTGTAGCTATTCCCAGCTCACTGAATGGACCGCGGCCAAGACGCCGCCCTGCTGCCGTCGTGCTCGAGGCATTCAAACGGGCCATCGTTGTTACGACATATGACATATGATGTTCATTCGCCCTGCGCAGGTTTACATCACCCACCGGGCCACTCTAGCGGCATACGAACATGTCCATGTCATGCCGTGGAGCACGCAGGATCGGAATAGCACCCATGCGCAATTCTGGCAAGCTGAGGCGGCATTGCTGCCCGGCCCCGCGGACTTGCACACACGCCCGGCTTCGCACCGTACTAGCAGCAGCGGTGAGTCTCCCGCGCGCCACCGCTCCTTGTGATTGTCAGGCGCCCCCCCGACGTTTCTCCTTCGCAGCGCGGGCGTAGGAAGGCTTCCCGAGGACGCCCTTCTCGGGATCGCGGGGCGCCTGCAAGTCGGTCCGCATAGGCGAGCTTCGGGAAGGATAGGAGAATATAGAAAGGCAAACGCCAATGCGATTGGCTACAGACATGAGCGGTGGTACATTCCAACAGACCACCGTGTGTTGCAATTGGCCAGACCTCGTCTAATGCTTACCGCTTCCCTCAGGCCTCCGTGTGTGCCGCGCGCACCAATGGGAACGCCGAGAAGACTTGGACGTCAACAGCGGACACGTTCTACACACGCGCGACGGATGTCGGCGACGGACTCCGTGGCTATTCGCGAGGTTGAGCCAAGTCAAATCGGCAATGCAAACACAACGATGAGGCTTCCTGACAGGCCCGAACGTCAGCACGACGATCCCTGCTGCGCGAGGCGGGCGCGACCCCGACGGCAACATCGGTGCATGCGGCACTTCGCAGCGGCGCGGCGCGTCGCCGGCGCAAGTACGTCTTCGTTGGTCACCACGGCGGCGACGGTGCGTAATGCGCCCGCGCGCGGCATCCGATCGGACGAACGCGCACTTATCTTCGCTCGCCCCCGCGGGCCAGACGCGCCTGCGCTGTGCTGCGAGCCAATGGCGTGCACGGCGCCGACAGCGCCCCGGACGCTCGCCCCGTACCCGACGTGCTTCTCTCCCCGCGGGCCATTCGCGTGCGCGCGCGTTATCTCGGTGCGCGAGCAGGAAATTTTCGGCCATTGATATGCTGGCACAGGCTTCGTGTGCGCGTACCTGCCAGAGAGGGCTTCGCGCGCCGGCGTGCGGACCGTGTCTCCTGGCGGGAGGTGTTGGATGGCTGCGGGAGCACTTATGCGACTGATGCGACTGGACGCGTCATTTTAGGCTTTTGCAGATGTGGCCTGTTCCCTGGGCCCCTGGTGCCGGCTGCGGATCCGTGTGCAGGCCGATGGAGTAGCTTGGATCCGTGTGGCCGCTTCGTGGGTTGGCGAACGGTGGCGAGGAAGGAGGCGTCGGGTCGCGCTTCCGCGTATCCGGAGCCTGCGTACAAATGCGCGAGGATGAGCCGTGGCAGCGCGTAGGTTATCGTGATAAGCGTTGTACGCGCTCCCGATCTTGTGGTGTATTACTTATTCAATGAAGTTGACATCGGAGACGCATACCCAGCGTAAGCCAAAACGCTTCCTGAGGCGTTGTACCGCAGATGACCCGGGTGTGCTGGACAATTGCTGATGAATGAGCCGAGGTGATGCATTTGTAACGGCTGGTATCCGGGGAGCATCCGGAAAGCGGGGGCTCGCCGGGTTTGTGTGCAAACGGGTATACACAATTTGTAATCCAAACTATGCGAGGCGATCTAGAGCATGCGGATAATCGTCCAGGAGGTGGTAACGATAGGAGAATATGGCAAGAGGTATCCTCTGCGGTCTCTCTCAAACACCGGTTACCCCCTTCAGATACTCTGAACATTCGTTAGCGGATAATCACAGCGGAATATTCGCTGGCACTCACCTCGTGTCAGCTCGAATGCCGCAAATGTGCTCGCCGCCGCGGGTATGCTACATGGCTCGGTCAATGGTCCGTTTGAAGCAACAGTCTTCGTGGAAGAATATCTTACCTTCTGAGCACTATGAAACAGGGGAAGACTTCTCGTCAACAGATGCAACAAGAACTCTACAGAGCAAACTTACACGACGGAGTGAGACCGCGGAAGAGTCCCGAGCTGAGGGATACAAATTCGTCAGAGGTCGACTCGGCGGACGGTCATGGGCAGTAGACATCGATGAACTCACACTCCCGACTCGGAAACGATCAATTTGAGTTCGCGCGCGATGTACTGGACAGGCGTCCCTTCGGGCGGAGTGGCCCGCAGCTGAACACGCGACTTCACGACATCTAGTATCGTGGTAGGTATGGTCAGCGTGTCGAAGCACGAGAAGGGTAAGAGCATACCCAAGGGATAGCATGCAAGCCAATATGCAATCTACACGCAGAGTAAGTGGCTCGTCCAAAAACATCAAGAATAAACGTACACCGCCGGTGGAGCCACTCGCGAGGAGTGCCCACACGGGTATTTGGTTTCCGTATTTCTGGGAGAACTTCCGCTTTGAGAACTCGAAGGCTATAATGCTACACCGTTAGCGTCTCAGTTCATGTTATGTCGACCTGATCATCACCTGCATAGAATCTATACGTTTTCTGTATGAGCATCACAAGCAAAAATGTCGCATACAATGCTCGTACCCAGCGTAAGCCGGGATTTCTCTCGCGACTGTGACCTGTCATACATCTTCAGCAAGCATTCGATGAGTTGGGGACGACTGTAGTACCCAGTAGCCCCTCATGATGCCCTTTCTGAAACCCCAGTCTCTCCACATCTCACTTACGACAGCTCGTAGCCGTTTGTCGCCAGGTGAGCCGTACTGTCCCTGCATGCGGACCTTAAACATCTCAACTGTACGCATATAAACGTCAGCATGCAGCATTCGTGGCCAGCGTTTACTGCGGGCACGCACCAGGACTCGCGAGTACAGCATTTACAGCGCCCGCTATGGCACCAGCCCCAGCGATCTCTTTGAGAGACAACTGCGGGAACGGCGATATAATTCGCTTGGATACGCCGTAAGCGGCGAACAGGAGCGAGTTCACGCCCGCAATCCCGACGAGAGGACTGGCCATTCCTGGTATTACACATCAGTATCCAAGACATCGAACGCACGGTAGGGACCAATCTCACCCTTGTACAACGCGAAGAAGCCCTCCTTTCGGAGAGTCTGCGTAAGGATGTCCATTGGCCCTTTCTAGACGATCTTCTTCAGTTCTCTCGTCAAAAAATCTAGAATAGGCTGGAATTACGAACAAACATGCTACCTAAAAGTTTCAACACCGATGCTGTCAATAAACGATCTACACGAGCGTGCGAACATGACGAACTGGGGGCGGTCTGTGCCCGGGTCTTGACAGTGTCGAGCGGCTGGCCGACAATGACCTGTGCCGCGCCCCCGACACTTCCCGCGAGCAGTTCGTTGATCGTCGACTTGTCCATGTCCGAGTCAAGCGCAGGAGGCGGGAGAGAAGAGAGATGACGAGCGCTGCGATTGCGCGATGCTTGTGCACGAGAGCGTTACCAAAACAAGCGAATGTCGGTGGCGGTGCGCATCAACCCTACTAATCCGTATAGGCGCGGCGCTGTCCGCCTCTTCCTAGGGTCTTTCTCAAGGCCACAGTGGCCAAGTAGTAAGTACTGGTAGTGGCACATAGGCAGATCGTCAGGAAAAGCCTCGCTAGAACAAAATCAGAAAGGTGTCATGGTCGATCTCTCCATCCTGGAACATCTCGCTCGCGATCGAGAAGTCGTTCAAAATGCAGGGGTCTATCTATCATACAAGAGCAGGTGTATGTACATTTTACAATGGTTGTCATGGGTCAGATCGTCGCAAATATACATCCTGATTACGTGTAAGCACTGTGAGCGACGGTGATGGTACAGTATAAACAATGAACATCCTGTGGACGCTCCCAAGCAACGGCGCCCTGCATCCAAGCATTCCAAGATCACACAGTAGGGGTGGCATCCCTCCTTCACACCCCCGACAGGAATCAAGCCCCCGACGGACAAGCAAGAGGACTTACTCCATCCACATGCGCTCCTGTCTGCGCACACGCGCCATCTCCACCGCGAACCTGTCGATCTGCCGCCAGCTGTCCGCCATATCCTCGCGCTCGAGCTCCAGCCTCCCCACATTCGCCCCGCCCACCTCCCCCAGGCGGTTCCACGCAGTCTGCACCGCCCGCAAGCTCGGGCACAGGTCCGACAGCACGCCCGCGAGCAGGAACGTGTCCGTGGCCTGGTTGATGATCGAGCCGCCCACCCCAAGTGTGAACGGCACCTCGAGCCCAAACGACACGCCGTCCGTGGGCCGGTCGCCCGCGTCGAAGCGCTGCTGGAACGCGCCCGCGTCCGCGACGAACGGCAGGCCGAGCGTCGACAAGTCCGGGCAGTGCTGCGCGAGCGGGAGGAGCCCGGCGAGCGTCACGCGCGGGGCGCCCGTGTAGCGGCGCAGCTCGGCGGCGAGCTCGAGCGTGCGGAGACGCGGCCACGCGCGTGCGGCGCGCTCGAGGAACGCATCGTCGACGTCGACGGGGCACCCGAGCTCGAGCTGGAGCGCGGTGAGGGCGAGCGGGAGGAGCGGCTCGAGCGTCGCGGGCGTGACGTGGTGCAGCGAGGACGGGCGCGGGGCGGCCTTGCGCGAGACGAGGCGGAGCTGGGCCAGTTTGCCGCTGTGCAGCCGGTGCGAGCTCGCGGCGAGGCGGGTGAGGAACCCGTGCAGCTCGGCGGTGGTGGGCGGCTCGTCGACGATGCAGGTGAGGCTGTCGAGCGCGGAGCTGCGGATCGCGTGGAGCCACTCTTCGCAGAGGACGAGCGTGTCGCTGTGCAGCGAGAGGAGCCGCAGCGAAGAGAAGAAGGTGCCACTGGTGCTCCGCGCGACCTCGAGGAGCTGGGTCGTCTTTTCCGCGTCGGCTTTGATGGAGACTTTCTGCAGGGTGTTCAGCTTGGAGAGCTGGGTGATCGTCTCGAGTGACATCTTGTTCTGCCATGTGCACATGAGGGCCTGCAGATTCTGCTGGCGGAAGCCGAGTGCGAGCACGGCCTTCTCGATGGGCGGGCATTTCCAGTTCGGGTTTGTGTAAAGGACGGTGATGGAGCGCAGCTGCACGGCTTTCTCGCCGTATTCGTCCAGCGCGGTGGCAATCGCTTGCGCCGAGTCATCGCTCCATTTGTTGATTTTGACGTTCATGGAGGAAGCGTGCGGGCTGAGCATGAGCTGGAAGGAAGCCAGCGCGTGCGCCTCTTCTCCTGGGGTTTGCTCCCATGCGAAGGAGTGCAGGTTCGGAAGGAACGGCTCCGATCCCAATGACTTCTTCAAAGTAACGAACGCGTCTCCAGCCAACTTACCCTCCAGGCGTTGGCTGTTCAGGGCGGATGCGCTGAGGGAGATGTCTCTGATCCTGGCGGCGTACAGCTTGACGCGCGTCCAGTCCTCTGGCTTCGGTTCCGCCACAAGGGACTGAAAGAGAGATATCATTAGATGGTTATTAGCGAAGTGTAGTCCTGAACGCACCACAACACGGAACCCATCCTCATCCCTCCTTTCTGTCCAGACGTCTTGCGGGAAGCATTTGACGAGCGGGATTAAGGACGACTGGATGTTCCACAGCGTGTCGAGGGCTACGTCCTGGAAGAAGCGAGCGGTGCGCGCCAGAGCAGCAAGAGTGCATGGGCCGTCATACTGACGGTGTATCATGTCAAATATGATATGTTGAAGTTCGGGGACGCGTAGGCAACGGCGAGTAGCGGACAAGTCATGGCCATTGGTGGCGTCCATATATTCGAGAAGGTGGCGTTGGACGAGCAACGAAGAAAAGCGTGAAATTTGGCAGTGACTGTGCGTCGTACAGAGAAGACGAGTAGTGTGGGCTGGCGGTGGGTGGTGCTGGCGGGTAGCTAGGAGAGGAGACGCGTGGTCGGCTAAGGACAAGCCACCCCGCTGAGGCTCCCTTCGCGATCGCGTCCGGCGCGGTAACGTGACGTCACTCAGCATACAACGCCGTGCTCGAAAATGCTTACACAGCGCCATACAAGGAGAACGAGTGGGTGTTGCTAGAAAGAAGGCTACCAATCGCACGATAGAACTGATACTAATCAGTCCCAAGAACTTGACTTGGGTGCTACTATTCTACCATCTATTGTATGTGCAAGAAATCTAAGCTCAGGCATCCTCGCCACCAAACGCGTATAACACGACGAAAGGTGAGGAACACGATTATTTGAAGAGTCCCTGTGTCATTAATCCAGATTTGAGTTCCGGTTGCCAGCCAACAAATACGAAACGAAAAGTAGTGTACCATCTACCCGCGTCACATCTCGCGGAGCGACAGCGCGAGTACTTTGAGCTGCACGACCTAGCGCACCAACTGGTAAGAGTCTAGTCGCCGATGGAAGCCGTCTGAGAGTCCATGGGTCCCTCAGCGAGCTCTTGGGTCATGCGCAGGCGTTCGTCTTGCCTGGCCAACTTGAACAAAGGCAGGAGCCGCTCGACTTCACTCCATCCTTGCCGCCAGATCCCGTCAATCCGCATGCGCCGGCTGTGGTCGAGTTTCTTCAGATTAGGGAAGACCCGCGTGAGGAACGCTGCCATGTAACGGAACCCGCGTATGGGAGACGAGCCGGGGCAAAACGAGAGTACCGCCGACGTGCTCGCCCTATCCGCGAGGGCTCCGTAAATCTCCGCCTGCGTGTAGTCCGCGTTATAGGCATACTCGTTCTCCCAGCGCGTCGCGTCAAGAACCAGCCCGAGGTGTTCCAGTTTAGGACAGTGTATAGCGAACGGGGTGAGTGCGCGGACGCTCGGTAGCGCCTCGTGATGGTGGCGGGAGAAAGCGCATCCAATATGGAGGTACCTCAGGCCAGGCCAGGCCATCGCCATATCGGCGCAGAGGCTGTCGTCAAGCGCATACCGGCATGATAAATCGAGGCTGAAATGCTCCAATCGCTTGAATTCCAAGAGGACCCGCAGGTGAGTCGGGAGGATGAGTCCTTCACTATTGGAACCGTCGTAAGAATCATGTACGTCGATGGTCGTCAACGAGTCCGGTGAGCATTGCGTGCGAATGGAGCTGAAGATGTTGGGCATGAGGTGGCTTTGGATGTCGTGTTTGAGTGATAGAAGGAGCATGACAGTATGTGGAAGCGCTACCGCCTGGCAGAATGCGAGGTAGGCCTGTATCGTCGAGTAATGCAACTCGACCTCGATCACCTGCGCGAGTAGGGGAGCGTCATCGCACGGGGATGGGTGCTCGGACTGTGGCGTGATATGGTCCGGAAGGCAAACATGAAGACGGCGGAGGGTTTTCAGCCTCAAGAGGCTGAGGATCGCGGTCGGGGTGATGGAGAGATTCAAAGAGGAGAAGGAAACCAACGAGGTGAAGCGGCAAGCCATCGTAGAAAACGCGTTCACGATTTGAGGAATGCCACAAGGGCCACCGCTACCGGGGTTCTGGCCAAAGTTGAGCTCCCGTAGCGCTGGGAAGCGCTCTGCGATGATATCGAAGCTCGCCTGCAAAGTTCCTTCGCAGTCGTCCCAGGGTGCATGTTCCCCGAAGTCAATTTTGACGAGGCTCGTGCCTACATTGGTGAGCAGAGATGGTACTTGCTTTGAGTCGGCAAGGAGCGCTTGATTGCCCCAAATGATTGAGCGCAGATGGGGGAAGAGGATGTGTATGGGCCGTAGGGAGCACATGGCTGTCCATGCGGTTTCGCTGACATCCCAGGGGCAGCTACACCATTCAGTACCGAGCTGTCGTACGAAGGAAGCGTATTTTAGAAAGGCCGTCCAGTCTTTCGGCGCCAGGGTGCGCGTGAACACCTGATATGCCGCGTGCGTTCAACATACGTATTTCCCGAGATTGTGGCTAGAGAGAGGGCATACCAAGAAACCCTCATCTTCAAGGGACCAGGTATTCTCTGGGAAGCACTTGAATAGATGCACGAGAGTCGGGAGTTCATGCCATATCATTTGAACCGCCGGTTCGTGAAGCACCCGCGTCTGCGCCATGGCGACCAGTGTGCTGCCGTCCGCATATTCGCAGATGTATCGCAGGACTTCCGAGATGCGTAAAGCGGTATGCATGCCAGCAGTGACGGTAGTGAAGCTTGAAGGGTAGTGAGCCAAATTCGAGACCAAAAGCTTGTTTGACTGTCTGCACTCGTGATGTTCAACTTCCGGATATCTTTTCCGGTGAGCGCATATGTGCCACTTACTGAGTGCGCGGGGGTGGGATCTTGAACGTAGAGGGCTTCTGTATGGCAGGCGAGCTCGACGGTGGGACCCGCTGCGACCAATTCAAGTTGGTAAAGCCTCGTATTAGAACTCCGCTGTCTATACAGTTCTCAAACCATTACGTACAGCCGCCACCGGCGCGACCAGCAACTTCAAGTTCTTCACGATCGCGGAGGGCGGCTGCTCTATAGCTCTCCCGCTACATAAATGGGCCAACTATGTACCAACCTTGATGAGTATGTCTAATTGTCAGTTACCTCCAAGCAAATTCAGCACCTATGGACCACCGTGCGTAGTCTCCGCGAAAACTCGGGTTTGTGAACGTTCATCGAGTTACGAGTAACCACCTCCTCATCTCCGCAAATTCTCTGTGAGCCGGTTACGGAGAGCCCCTGTGTGGGCCGCAGCCGCTTATCCTTCCTGTTGTGGCAGAATCTCAAAACTGCAAATCGTGCTTTGAGCCGTCCATGGGGGCCACATGCTCGACTTCTCCAAGTGATCATGCCGCAAAACTCTTGTATACGATTGCAAGAAAAGCGCTGTATACTAGCCAATCCGAAGAGGTTACCTGGCGGGCGGACATGCTTATGAAGACATCGTTTAGCCTGAGGCCCAATTTGACTGCACTGATTCTGTATCGGGATTGGTGAGTATGAGTAGGAAGAGTATTCTCAAGATGGCATAATCGCTGTCACTTACCTCGACTCCATCGTTCAAATCACCGTAGTCTCCACCAAACTCCGGAGCAACGCTCATCAAGTACTAGCGACCTCCTCAACCCCGGATGCGCCCATCGTGGAGAGATCCTGAGTGAGCCGCAAGTGTTCGTCCTTCCTGATTCGTTTGAACAAGGGTAGGAGTCGCTGAACCGCATTCCACCGATCCTGCATTTCGCGATCGACGAAGGGTCCCGCATGTATAAGTTGCAGGCATGGGAAGATGCGGGCAAGGAATGCTGCGATGTACTCCGGCGCGAGGATGGGGGAGTCGCCGACGTGAATGCGAGATACCACAGATGTGCTCGCCCTCTCCGCGAGGACCCCGTATATCTCCGCTCGCGAATCGTCCGCGTTGAAGGCTGCTTCATCCTCCCAGAGCGTCCCGTCGAAGTCCAGTCCGATGTCCTCCAACTTGGGGCAATGCACGGCAAACTGCGGCAGCGTGCGCAGGGTCGGAGATACGTCGAGGACGTTGAGGATGCCAATGCCCCCCGTGCTAAAGCGCTTCAAGTAAGGCCACGCCTTCGCCGCGTCGGCACAGAACCCGTCGTCTAGAGCCCACCGGACAGGGATATCGACGAACACATAATCCAGACGTTTGAACTCCAGGAGGGGCCGTAGGTGTGTCGGGAGGATGGTTATGTCATTGGCTACCTCGTTTGGGCGTCTTGCGAACTCCTGTATGTTGATATGCTGCAAAGTATCCGTAGAACATTGCGTGCGAATGGAACGGAAGAAGTTCCCAATGAGGTGGTTTGGGAGGTCGTCCTCGAACCACAGCTTGAGTGATATAGCATGAGGAAGTGTAGTCGCCATGCTAAACGCGACGTAAGCCTGCGGGGATGAAAAGAGCTCCAAATGTTCCAAGGATGACGGTTCTGGAGCATCGGCGTTTGAGGTCGGACGCCGGGATGGCCACTCTACATCGTCAAAGAGGCGCACGGAGACGGAGCGAAGTGTCTTCAGCCGTATTAGGTTGAGCATCGCGGCCGACGTGATAGGACAAGCTCGGGATGTGAAAGACACCAAAGAGCTGAAGTTGGATGCGAATGTAGGGAGAAAGGACCTGAGCTCGCGAGTGTGAACGCGATCTCCACAACAGTCGTCAACGTCAAGCTCCCGTAGCGTCAAGAACGCTCCGCCATGATATCGAAGCTCGACCGAAGTTCGTCGGTTACGTTCCCCGCACGGTGTTCAAAGGAGTCCGAAAGACCCACACGGGAGACGTGAGGTCCTGCGCAGATGAGAAAGGATGGTAGGCACCTGTTCGGGAGCTGAATTTCCCTCCAGCGAAACGAGCGCAGCTGAGGGAAGAGGATCGCCGCCGGCCGCAGGCAGCACATCGTCTCCCAGGCGGCCGCGTCCGCACACCATGAGCGCATGAACAGCGACGGCTCACAGAGCTTCCCCTGGAATAAGTGTCGCACGAGGGAGGCGTACTTCAAGAAACTGGTCCAGTCCTTGGGCCTCAAGATACGCGTGAACTTCTGTCCTCCGCGCGCAAAGGAACGGTGCGAGCTAATTAATTGGATTGTTCCTTGATAAATGTTATGAGAGCGCGGACTTACGAATGTGTTACCCTCAATGGTCCAACAGTCCGTCGGGAAGCATTGGAGGAGGGGCATGAGGTCCGGGAGTACACGCCAGAGCACATAGATGGCCGGTTCATGGAGGACTCGGGCGGTTTGCGCCATGACGGAGAGTGTTACCGGGTCGGCCAATTCGCAGATGTGTTCCAAAACATCGGCGATGAGCAGACTCGTCGTATGCATGGCAGCGACCGAGGAAAGGGAGGAGATCAACCGACAGTGCTGGCTTGTCAATGCAGCTTTTGACTTGAATGGGGCGCGGTTGAACGAGTCGGTTGCCTGGGTAGTTGAGGGGGGGGGGCACAACCGCTGGCAACCGCGTTGCTCGCAGTGCTGCGGTAGCTGGCGGTTAACTTTAAACTCCTCTTCAGGATGTAAGACGCTCACCTCGCAACCTGGATCCGAAGCAGGGGGGACCGGCGTACTACAGGCGGCGGGCATCCACAACATACCCAGACGAGGATAACAACGCGATGGTTCACGCCAGGCATATTTCAGGATATCGGTGCAACCTGGCCCATACTGCTAATGAGAGCAGAGGCTCCATTCCCCGCTGCTTGAAGCTTATGCAGTGTCGGTAACGGTAAGTCATGACATCGCCCCAGAATTGATACCAGCTTGCTCACCTCCCTTGTCCTACCTTGTTCCTTCCAAACTGCCATTTGTATCAGAGCCATGGTTTGGGCTTGATCGTTAGTATTCCCTAGCCAGCATTGGAACCCATAAACCAACTTTTACAAACGATTGCGAGCTTGAAGGCAGGGGATTTCAATTGTGACCAGAGTACCTATTCTATGTCAGTCAGAAGCAATTAGATCAACCTGACTTCACTCAGTAAGGCCCTCGCTGTTACTGGCGTGTCAATATAATCTGCAGCATGCATAGGCTGAAGAGGAAATCAAGGTACTCACCTGGCGCAGGTCAAGCGCAGGCGCCCACCAACATAGCAGGAGGTACGCTGAGCGCTTCTTGATTCGCACGGCTTGTCCACTCCCTCGACACTAACACTAAGGCAGTAGCTACTTCACGCGCCCTCCTCTTCCCCACACCTGAGAGCAAACACTATGGCTGCGAAAGACAAGCCCAACAAGCTGGCATTCTTGTCAATGCCAGCGCCGGCATCTTATGTTGCCGGTCTTGGTCGAGGGTCAGTACAGTTGGGCCCGTTTGGAGTGGCTGTATGCTCACGCTGATGTCAACAGGGCTTCCGGTTTCACGACCCGGTCGGATATCGGTCCTGCTCGAGAAGGTCCTTCGGCTGAAGTCATCGCGTAAGTGACGCGGTCCTCTCAGTAGTACCTTCTCGCTCACTGGGCATCACAGAGAGGCGCAAGCGAAGCGTGGAGAGGAGGCGGAAGTCGACCCGGACCAGTTCCAGGACCCCGACAATGAATATGGCCTCTTCGCTGGGACGACATATGAGGCCGACGATGAGGAGGCGGACAGGATATATGAGCAGGTGGACCAGAACATGGACGCCCGGCGGCGCGCGAGGAGGTGCGTCTCCATCGTATCTGTCGTTTGTCTCTGTCTCGCTGACGGAAACCCTGTCACAGAGAGGCGAGGGAGAACGAGGAGCTGGCGAAGCACAGAGCAGAACGTCCCAAGATCCAGCAGCAGTTCGCCGACCTAAAACGAGGCCTTTCCGCGGTCACAGACGAAGAATGGGAGAGCATTCCTGAGGTGGGCAATCTCACGAGGAAAAAGCGTAAAAAGGACGAGAGGTCATTCGTTGTATCCGACAGCGTCATTGTCGGAGACAGGTCTCGGACTGAGTACGAGACCTCGCTGGACTCGCGACAACAGGCGGTACGTCCTATATAACCCATGCTGCGCGGTCGCTTGACAGTACTGACTGGCGATCTCAGAATGGAGGAATTGAGACTCCTGCAGAGAATGGCACTATCACGAACTTCGCAGAGATGAGCCAGGCGCGAGACAAGATTCTCTCGCTGAAGCTAGACCAGGTCAGTTCATGTCTCTACTCTAGTTGCTCAATACTTATGCGTTAGTCGACTCCTTAGGTTTCGGGAAATGTCACTTCCACTGGCCTGCAGACGGCGATAGACCCCAAAGGTTACCTCACTTCGCTCGACAGCGTTGTGCTCAAGACGGACGCTGAGATTGGTGACATTAAGCGGGCACGGATGCTCTTTGACTCACTCGTCAAGTCCAACCCAAAGCATTCTCCTGGATGGATCGCTGCTGCACGTTTGGAGGAGCATGCTGGGAGAATGGTCGCGGCACGCAAGATGATCAAACAGGGCTGCGAGCAGTGTCCCAAGAACGAGGACGTTTGGCTCGAGGCCGCGCGGTTACATGTGAGCTCATAAGCGTTTCGTTTTGCATTTCCGTCTCATAACTGCTGTGTGACACAGAACAACGATGACGCCAAAGTTATCCTGGCGAGCGCTGTGCAGCACGTTGGTCAGAGCGTGAAGATTTGGATGGCTGCGGCAGACCGGGAGCACGACGTCAAGGCAAAGAAGCGTGTCCTGCGGAAAGGTATAGCTATTCTACTTTGCACGGTGCATCTCACCTAACTGACCACCTTTCAGCCTTGGAGCACATCCCGAATTCCGTCAGGTTGTGGAAGGAGACCGTCAATCTGGAGTCTTCTGCTGTCGATGCTCGCATCCTCCTGTCGCGCGCCGTCGAGGTCATCCCGCAGTCCGTCGAGCTCTGGCTGGCGCTCGCCCGCCTCGAGACGCCTGACAAGGCGAAGGCCGTGCTCAACAAGGCTCGCAAAGCGGTCCCAACGAGCCACGAGATCTGGATAGCCGCTGGTCGTCTGCTAGAGCAGGAAGCGTACGCTACTGAGAAAACCCAGGAGCAACGCGACAAGGAACTGGCGGCAGTCGACAAGACCATCGAAGCTGGTGTTCGCGAGCTTCGCCGTCACCAAGTGCTGCTTACTCGGGAACAGTGGTTGAAGGAGGCCGAGCGGTGCGAGAACGAAGGGGCAATTCGGACATGCGAGGCGATCATCAAGGCGACGATCGCCATGGACATCGAAGAAGAGGACCGTCTTGACACTTGGACGGGCGACGCGGAGGCGGCGGAGGCGAAGGGCAACATCGGTGCCGCCCGGGCGATCCTTGCCTACGCGCTCAGGGTCTTCCCCGACAAGAAGAGCCTGTGGCGCAAGGCTGCCGATCTGGAGAAAGCGCGTGGGACAAAGTGAGTGATCTCCGCGCCGCCGACGATTGGCGGGTTGCTAACCGGCGACCGCTTCAGGGAGTCGCTCAACGCCATCCTCGAGCGTGCAGTGCATCATTGTCCGCAGGCGGAGGTGCTGTGGCTCATGTGGGCGAAAGAGAAGTGGCTCGCAGGCGACGTGCCCGCGGCGCGCGAGGTGCTTGAGCGTGCCTTCGTCGCGAACTCGGAGAGCGAGCAGATCTGGCTTGCGGCGGTGAAGCTGGAAGCGGAGAACGGCGAGCTCGACGTCGCGCGCGAGTTGCTCGTCCGTGCACGCACTGTGGCGGATACGCAGAGGGTAAGTCATCTGGCACGTCTTCCACCGATGTCCCCGTACTGATTGGTTCCTCAGATCTGGATGAAGTCTGCCGTATTCGAACGGCAACAAGGCCAGCTGGACAACGCGCTGGAGACGCTCGCCACCGCGATCAAGAAGTACCCGAAGTTCGCCAAGCTCTACATGGTCCAAGGTCAAATTCACCAGCAGCGCAAGGACCACGCCGCCGCGCGTGCGTCGTTCACGTCTGGGATCAAGGCGTGCCCGAAGGAGGCGAACCTGTGGATCCTCGCGAGCCGGCTCGAAGAAGCTGACGGGAAGAGCATCAAGGCGCGCGCGTTGCTCGACAAGGCGCGATTGGCGAACCCGGGCAACGACGTACTCTGGGCAGAAGCAGTCGGCGTTGAGGAACGCTCCGGGGGCGCTGCACAAGCGAAGACGGTGCTTGCGAGAGGTGCGTCCACGCTGCTGCTTCCCATGCGAATCGCTTCCTGATGGATGCTGACCACGCTCGCCCCATCACGCAGGCCTGCAGGAGTGCCCGACGTCCGGGCTGCTGTGGTCGATGGCGATATGGGCGGAGCCGCGGCCGACGCGCAAGGCGCGCTCCGCGGACGCGCTGCGGAAGGCGGGCAGCGACCCGTGGGTGCTCTGCAGCGTCGCGCGGCTGTTCTGGGCGGAGCGCAAGATCGAGAAGGCGCGGCACTGGTTCGAGCGCGCGGTGTCTGCGCCCGAGAACCCGAGCGACACCTGGGGCGACATCTGGGCGTGGTGGCTCAAGTTTGAGCGGCAGCATGGGATCGCGGTGCGTGCTCTTTCGTTTAGGGTGCGGGGGTGCGAGCATGTCACTGACAGATGGATGATTTGCAGGAGCAGCAGGAGGGCGTGATCAGGCAGGCGGTGGCGGCGGAGCCGCGATACGGGCCTGCGTGGCAGCCAATCGCGAAGGACGTCGCGAACACCGGGAAGAGTGCGCGGGAAATCCTCGAGCTCGTAGCGGCCACGCTGCATTGAGGCGGGGCAGGCTTGGGAGCTTAGGCTGCAGGTTTCTCGCCGACGTGCTTGGTGTGTACGAGTAATTGATTGTGTATCTGATTTGTTCATCAGGCAGTGACCGCAGCTGTGCGGTTGGCTAACGGCGATAGGATTGCGGCGGTCAGTTTCTTTTTCTTGTTCTCATTTTCGCGCTCGCAGCGAGGACATCGCGGCACTCATCGCGGCCGGTATCGCAACCTCCATGAAATTCCATACATCCCGCCCATTCCATCGGCGGTTCACGCGAGTAGGGTGCACGCAGTATTCATTCGCCACAGCGTGCGGCACACCTAGTACGCAGGCTACTCATTGCCCACCAGACCCTCGGACCGAGGGTTAACACTGGGGAAGGTCAGTGCAGTCTCGTAACTCCTCCCAGGTCCGAGTCGTGAGGCAACGTCGCTTCCTCTATTTTGGACGGATCATATGCTATTTCAGGGCGGCGATCAGAATCTGGAGTACTGCAACCTGCAGGTTTGTTTGCTTCCGTCCTCGTGTTTGTGGCGATCATCCGTCCGAGTACTGCTGTTCAGTTGTTCGGCGGGAGGGGGTGTGAGAGACCATTCATGGGTAGACGTCCGTAGACGTCTATATCAGTGGATGCGTAGCGCAACCTGTCATGCAGGCGTATCAGATGTGCGGAACGGTCACAGTTCGGGGACCGCTGTACTTATTGTTAGAGGTGCACATGGACAAGTATAGGTGGGAGTCGGACTGCGGATATGTGTGGTGGCGTCGATCCGTTGTACTCACCCGAGTCGGTCCTTGGTCGGACGTCTTCCACAGACGTGGAACAGAGTCCAAGTATACCTCGAGCCGGGCGGGGCTGCGTATACCAAAGTTGTGGGCGTGTCTTGGGCACTTGGCCGATCTTGGCTGCGGCGGTGTGCCTGTCGAGGACTCGGTGGATGGGTGATGGGCCAATGGGCGAGCAAGAGAATATAGGCCGGGCGTCTGCGGGTCTGATGAGATTGGGAGCGGGTGGTTACGAGCTTGAACGCGTACCGCCCCCATGGCTCCTACATATACGATGTCCGCCCCGCCCGACGTCCTCCCTGTTGTGACCTCCCTGCCGCGCTCTGGTCGAAGGAAGGCCCAACGGTCTCGTCTCGGTTTCCCTATTTCCCGCTCTCTCGCATACGCTTCATCTTCTCTGCGCAGGTCGCCCGCTATTTGTTTTCAAGTTCACGATGTATACGTCTAGCTGGTGTGCTCTCGCCCTTGTGCTCCTCCCCGCCCTCGTCTCCGCCGTCCCGCTCCCCGCTCAGACGAACTCGAAGCCCCGGAAAGGTGGCGTAGTCCTCCCATTCAACAGACACTCGCGCAGAGTTGCCGCAAGAGCCACCAATGACAGTGATGTCCTGGGCGGAACCGTCGGTCTCGGTGACAGTGCAGATCTGTGAGTGTCAAACAGCCGCATGACACAGCAGGGGGTACTCATCCTACTCAGTTTCTACACGGTTGCTGTAACGGTCGGGGAATCGACCACCGCTGTGAACCTCGGTACGCTGTCTGTGTTTCTTCCATCGATGTCCCATGCTAAGCGCGCCGTGCAGACACCGGGTCCAGCGACCTATGGGTTATGTCTTCTACATGCCGCACCAAGCAATGTCGCCAGTCCACCGCCACGCCGTATGACGTCTCGAAGACCTTCAAGGCCTCCGGTGGGAGCGTGGATCTCAGATACGGCGACTCCGTCACCGGCACCCACGCGGACGGCCCCGTCGGTCGCGACACGGTCACGCTCGCAGGCCTCACTTTGGAGGGCCAATCGCTCGCCGCGATCAACGACACCGACAACTCGGCCATTTCGAATGGCGGCGCGGGTATTCTCGGTCTCGGCTTCCCTGCCCAGAGGTGTGTCTGGCACGCGACGTAGGCAATTCCCGTCTCTCTTACACAGCATCGCAGTTTCGTCCAGGCAGCTGTTATCAATGCCGAGGTGTGATAGCCTCTACGTGGCCTTGTAGACAAAGTGCTGACCGAATGCAGATCCCAAATACGGTGGGGACTGACACCTTCGTCGAGCAAACTGCTAAGTCGGGACCTCTGGTACCCCGCTTGATCTTGGCGGATGAGATTGACGACCCATTGTTTGCAGTAAGTCAGTCTAAACATCTGTTTTGTTTGGCTCCTGCTGACACAAACACAGATCACGTTGCAACGGGATACCATTGACGTCTCTGGTGAGGGTCAAATCACCATCGGACAACTTCCCGACGGTGTGGACAACTCGACCATCACCTGGGTGCCCGTCCGCCTCTACGATTCCGCTGACGGAGGTCTCGACGCGCCGTCATTTGCCCCCAAAGAGGTGTATCCTCTGTAAGTATGCATATGTGTATTGTGCAAATTGTCTTGCTGAATGAGCTCATAGTCGCTGGGAAGTGGAGATTGATGCTGTCTACCTCGACGGCAAAAAGCTAGCGGACTCCACGCAGCAGCCCAACGGCATCAGCAAGCCTTCCGTCTCCGCGCTCATTGACACCGTAAGTAGTTGGCTTTGCGTCGTTTCCCACGAGCGCTAACAATCTATCTGCACAGGGCAACTCTCTCATCCGCGGCCCCTCCGACGTCGTCAACAACATCCTCTCAACAGTCTCGCCAGCCTACGCCGCAGACTCGACCGCCTCGCCGCTCCTCCCCTGCGACGAGGGCCACACCCTGACGTTCCAGATCGGCGGACAGCTCTTCCCCGTCGACCCGCGCGACTTTGTCGCTCAGAACAAGCAGGGCGACGCCACGAACTGCGTCGCGAGCAACGTCGTGAGCACGGACGCGCCGAGTGCCGGCGCGCTCTTCAGCTGGAACCTCGGCGACCCGTTCCTGAAGAGCAACATGGTCGTGTTCTACTACGGGAACCTCACGCACCCGTCCGTCGACCCGCCGCGCATGGGCTTCGTCTCGCTCGTGCCGCAGAACGCGGAGGCGCTGCTCGACGATGCGGTTGGGGATGCAAAGAGCGCCGCTGGGGCGTTTGAATGTGAGTCGCCTGTCTTCCTTCACTCCTGGCCATGTGTAGCACGAACTGACGACGTGTGTCTGCTCATAGCCACCGCCGAGGCTGCCCCCACGGCGAGCAGCCTGATCCTCGAGGGCGCCGCGAGCGCGAGCGCCATAAGCGAGTCCACCTCCTCCACGCCAGCCGCAACACGCACATCGACCCCTTCTTCCGCTTCCGCTTCCGCTTCTCCCTCCTCCCCCGCGGCCCCCGCAGCCACCCTCACCGCGACCGCGACCGCGAGCACAACCCCCAAATCCGCGCCCGTCGCGTCCGTATCGGCGTCGCCCTCGTCGTCGCCGAACGCCGCCGCGCCCCGACTGGTCGGTGGCTGGTGGCTCGCGCTCCCCACGCTCTCTTTGCTTGCCTCGCTCTGCATTCTGTGAATGGAATGGCCTGCTCTCTTTTGCTGTGTATAATTGGTTTGGGTGTGGACTATTTGCGCCTGCTGCACGGACAGACGGGATACGTTAATTAGGTGCTTATTGTATGCGTTCCTTTAGTGGGAAAAGGGATCCGTGATGCTTCTGCTTCTGGGTCGACTGGCTGCTGCCGAAGATGCGACGGGACGGCGGTACGTATTCCGAAGGAAGTGTGGGTTTTCGATACACCCTAAGGAACGCTACCGCAGCGAGGTGAGCTACCGCGCGAACGCAAGGTGCTGCTCACCACGTTCGATTTCCTTCCGCAGTTGCCAACGTGACGCAAGCTAACCTGTATATCGCGCATATCCTCGAGCGCATTTGCAAACATGCAGATCCTGGATCGCTCACTGTCATGGCCCGTACAGCGCGAGCGTTCCATGAATCGGTCATTCGTGTCTTCTGCCACGAATGCCCAGCCTTACACCCCTCCACTGTTTCTCGGCGGTTACCCGGTCCAAAGGACGACGTTCGTGAGTCTTTTCGTTATTTCGAGCAACAGCTTAGTTGATTTTACTATTCCGCGACGCCGTTCGGGCCGGGCAGAAATTCAAGCGCATCTTGACACCAAATGACTGGACAGGATCCTGAAGTACGTCGCAGCCGCGGTCTGGGACACGGTGTGCTGGGCGAAGTACGTATGTATAATGGGAACTGGCGTATATGTCAGTGCAGTTCAGCGACTGGCTTTCAGGCCGCAACGTGAGTATGTGAATCATTATATAGGACTCGAGCCACTCCTTCAGGAGTACTACCGCAGCAACACGGGGGTTATTGAAGAGCCTGCTTTCCCATCGCGTTGCCGCAGCTGCTGCTGCATGAGCAAAATAGCCCCGATTTGAAGTCTATAAGACTGCACTGGCAACGGACTGGGTCAACTTGGCGCACGCACAACTCTCCCCCATAGTCAAGCTGTGGACTGACAAGCCAGTACCAGCTCATCTACCCCCGTCCCTCCGTCCCCACCATGCGTGCAACGCCGCTGGTCCCCGATGTCCTCGAGCTCATCTGCGAGTGGACTGACCCGGGATCGCTCTCCATCATGGCGCGAACCGCTCGGGTGCTCCACGAACCGGCCATCCATGCGCTCTGGCGCGTACTCCCGAGCCTCATTCCCATCCTCCGATGCTTCCCCGCAGACTCCTGGACCATTGAAGGGGACACATTCGTAAGTCAAGAAATTTACATATGATATCTGTTGAGGAACGGCTCGGCTAAATCAACCCTCGCTGTTCCTTTGAGCATAGAAATTTATCCGCGTCTTGAGACCCAAGGACTGGACCGCGGTTTTGAAGTACGCCTCCCTCATATGACACTTCGTCCAGGGGAGTTCTGTGCGGACAGCGGCCTTCCGCTCGCAGCCTACCGATGCGGCTGTCTGGGAGACGATGTGCTGCCTGCGACCGACGATAACACTCTTCCCCCAGCTGCGCACGTTGCACTGGAAAGTCATCCGGCTTCGGGACAAGTGCCTACCATCCTTTCTCATCTGCGTAGGATCCCACCTCTCCCGGATGGTGTTTGAAAGCCTTGAACGCCCTTCGAGGGATAAAGCCGATGAATTACGGCCGAGCCTCGACATCATAGCGGAGCGGTTCCCGGGGCTACAGGAACTTCAAGTTGGCCACTTCCTTGAAGATCGCGATCGCAATAGCGAGATCGGGTCTCTTTTCCCTACGCTCGCACCTAGCTTCCCCTCTTTGGTGTCTTTCGTGTCCCGGGTTTGGCCTATCACCCCAACCGCACTGCTCAGCCTTGTACGGCTAAACACACTTGTCTCCATTGCTGTGCGCCTTCGAGATGATGCGGGGTGGCCGCAGGCTCCCAACACTCAGATTTCTTCGAATTTAGAAGAGATCGAGTTAACCTCATCGCTACCCGCTTACACCGCGTTCAGCAAGGCTATAACACTTCCCTACGCTATGGATCTCACCTTAGAACTCACTAGTATCCCGGCAAGCCACCTCATCTCGGACCTCTGTCGCGCCATTCGTAGGCAATGCTCGCCAGACGTTTTGGAAACTGTTCACATTGATGATGTGGATACCACGGCCCACGCGCGCGAAGGATTCATTTTCCCGACTCACCTACGACCTCTCCTAGACTTCAAGAAGCTAGAATCCTTAGACCTGTTACTTCCGAGTATACGCGGGTATGCGCTCGACGACGATTTCTGCGCCGACATGGCGAAGGCTTGGCCACGTATCAGAACCCTTATGCTCCGTTCGGGAACGGCGGGCGTCCACGAAGTGCTGCCTTCCGTGCGTGTGCTCCCGCTCTTCGCTATCCATTGCCCCAAGCTGGAAAGACTCGGGCTGAACTTCGATGCGAGGCACTGGAACAACCAAGCAGAGTTCAACGCAGACGATTTGAACGCGGAAATATATGGGGCTCTCGCTGACAGGGCCAGCACATCGGTTCTATCGCAGCTCAATGTCGGCAGCTCCCCCATACTTGTGCCCGAGCTGGTCGCAGCGTTCCTTGACCGGGTCTTCCCAAGTCTGCGCTGGATATGGGGGGGAGAAGGAGTAGATACCCCATGGGAAGCGGTCGAGCGTTTCTTGTCCCTGTTCAAACACGTCAGGAAGGATGAACGGCGGCGGCTCACCCAAGAGTTGTCCAAAGCGAGTGCAGGGAGGGCTTCCGGAGATAGGAAGGTGGCAGTTCCTCGAT
Organism: Trametes pubescens; assembly: GCA_001895945.1. Lineage (NCBI taxonomy): Eukaryota > Fungi > Basidiomycota > Agaricomycetes > Polyporales > Polyporaceae > Trametes > Trametes pubescens. The sequence continues at coordinate 22,213 of MNAD01000762.1, forward strand.
GAGCGCGGTCCACGGATCCGGAATTCCCCAGAACCTACCGTGGCCTGGACGATCGTATGACGAGGTAAGTGTGCCCCGTAATCCTCAAGCGTATTGTCGCATATTCACTAGCGATGTTGGTATACATAGAATCGGTGAATTGGTTTGGACTCTAGGCGCTCTGCTGTCCTTATATGTCCGCTTCATGGGTGACGTCTTCGTGTCAAAGAACAGGATGCGATATGTAATATGTAACACTTCCCTTCTTCGAATCGTACAGACAACTGGCATCCGCAGCACCTGTAGGGTCCATCATAACGGACCACGGATTTTGCGACGCGGTGGTCGCCGCGTTGCATATAGTCGCGTAGTCGGTGGAAGGTGGACAGCATGACCGTTCGACCATGTCGCCAACAGAGTAGGGTCGTTCTTCTCCGCGCTCGGAAGCGTTCGCGCACCTACTAGGACGCGTGAGATGATGCAAAGTCGACAGGCGTCGCAGCAGAGAGCAGAGGAGGGAGTATGCGTGGAGAGCGACCAAGATGGAGCTGGAAGCGAGAGATGTTTGCTTGGAAAAAATGCTATGTACTACCACGAGCCCCTAGCACAACGTCTGTCGGAACTTTTTTGTGCGCATCGCGAGGGCGCTTCCCTCAGGATTGCCTCGAAAAGCCCTCGGATCAGCCTCGGGTTGCCTCGCGATGCCTCTTGAGGGTGAGGCGAGGGCCACCCGAGGACAAAATTGCCTCCTTGAGCCTCGCGAGGCATCCTGATAATTTGGCCTGCCGCGCGAGTCTCTTAGGAAATTTCCGACATCGGAGCCACGAAGGGATGCCCAAATCACGACTTCATACTGATAGCTCGGGGGATGCAAAAGAATAAGCATGATTGACGGCTAAGATACAGACAGTACACAGACACCATAGATGGAGGTAAAATTACAGAGTCCTCAGCCTCGCCCCGCCTATGCCCCACCCTATCTTCGGTCTCGCTAACATGCTTGACCCTTAAGCATCTACAACCTCCACGAACGGACCCTGCCGTTCAAACATGCTCGTCCAATCCTTCGTCCCCTGCACGCCGCCATCAAACGCGGCGTGCGCTTCCGTCACCGCATCCCCGCATACGGCGGCGCAGTCAACCCGAGGGGCAATGGCAGCGACGGCCGCGTAAGTCTTCTTTGTCGACGATCCGGGCTGCTTGCGATCTACCCCCGCCTCGCACAAGGCATAGCCACAGCGATCCTTGCCGAATAGATGTTCTTCGCCCTCGTCATCCCCCTCAAATCCCGACTCCGCGTCCGAGAGCGCGGAGCCGTCGGTGTGCCCGACCTCGACGTCGTAGGATCCGCGAAGAAGCTTCGACAGAAGCGTCTCCGCCCTGAGCGCGCTGGTGTTGAGCGCAGGCGGGGCGCGCACACGCTGGCTGAGGCGCGACGTCTTCGACGCGGCGCGCGTGTTCGCGTCCAAGACGCGCGTCGCCGCGGCGAGAATTTGGCTCGCAGCAGGCTGGACCGGGGGCACCTTCCCCGGCGTGGGCGGGCCGTTGTCGCTCTTCACGCTGTCGTCCGTGCTGGAGTAGGCCCCGTCGGCCATGCGCGCGACGTGCTCGCGCCATTCTAGCTGCATGCGCACGAAGTCCGGGTGGGCGCGGGAGTGGTCGTGCTCGTCGGCGAACCCGCCCATGTACCCGGGGGAGCCGAGGACGGCCACGGCGGAGCACGCCGTCGGCGGAGGAGACCCCGGAGAGGAGAGGACGGGCGAGCAGGATAGAGGCGAATCCAGGGCGAGGTCGTCGCTGCACAGCGACGGGATAGAGCCCATGCTGTCGGTGCGAGCAAAGTCGTTGCGGCGCCGTGGGGAAGGCGTCGCCGAAACCACCGGGTCGTTCTCCCGGTCTGGGAGTGGTGCGTACGTGGGGAGGTCTTCTGCGTACGCTCTGCGACTCAGTCGCTGCCCATGCCGCGATGTGAGCATTCCGTGGCGACTTGGGTTAACCCAAGGCAACTCACCGGCCAGTGCGCGACGTACGCAGGACGGTATGATCCCGGACCGTATACCACTACGTTAGGCAGCCTCTCCCAGATAACGCGCAGAGCATCCATCTGGCCCCGTGCAGCCTGCGGGGGTGCGTCCTCCCAGATGGAGGTAGTAGGTCGTGCGATGATGCGTGAGAAGCTGTTCATGGTAGTAAACTAGGGGTAGAAGCTGGTGAAGAGTTGACCAGAGAGCAATGACCGCCGGGGGAGATGGGACGAAAGCGAGGTGGGTGGCGTGAAGCGGTATGTACAGGGTCAAGCTGTGGGGATCTAGCACGACGGCCACGCGGGATTATATATGCTTATCTCCAAAGCAAATGTCGAGTGGCGGGGACCTTTGTCTGTGGCCGGCGTACAGCTAAAAGCACAATGAGGCGGGCCACACTCGGCAAAGATCTTTGGACTTTTAGTGCCCATGTGACGACCTAGCCTCTCTGAGTCTGCTTTGTCGAACATGAAAGCGCTTAGGCCTGTTGTCAATGTCAGCGCACGCTGCACCACTTCCGACTTTCCGCTGAGAGCATAGCATGTCGTGGTCGCGGAGGAGGACACCGAAGGAGGAAGCATGAGAGGGCGGGAATGAGCGCTTACGAATTAGCCTCTGTCGATTATGGGCGTCTGCGGCCCTTCACATCTCTTCACGGTCCTCGGTGTTCTCGCGAGATCGCCTCTCTCGACCCTGCGTCGTTCTCTTCCGCCGTCGGCTCGCTTGCCATCCCTATTCGCGCGGGGACGCGGAGAGATGACGGACTCTCTTGTACACCTCCATACCCATGCCTAACTCTGACGACGACGAGGGAACTGCAGAAGCCGACCCCGCCTACCTTGCACTTTACCACACACATCTCGACGATTTTCGCGCCCACCTCGCTGGAAGGGATGGGTCGGAGCCGCTTCCGGCCTCATACTTTCCTCCGAACGCCTGCTGGTCGGCGGCGGAGAAGGATGCGTTTTTCCGCGGTCTTGCCATCCACTCGCGCCTTAGGCCTGACCTGATCGCCGAGGAGGTGAAGACGAAGACCGTACCCGATGTATGTGTTTATCTCGCGCTGCTCCAAGAGGCTACCTACGAGGCATCCCGCACGACCGTCTATGTCGGCGCAGAAACCCATCCTGTCGATCCTAGGCTTCCGCGCCAGGAGCTTCCGGCCGCCGTTGAAGTCTCCGACATGTGGCTACAGCTAGAGGAGCGTATGTCGCGCGCAGTGGTCGACTCTGACGCGCTTCAGCGGGAAGCGTTGGCTATGGAACGAACAAAGGAAGTTTACTCTCGCCAGACATCTATCCGCGCTCGGAAGGGGCAGGCACGTACGGCGTCCAATGATCGAGATCGCGAGGGCGAGAGACAGCGACGGAAGGACTTCAACGCTTGGCGCGAGAGAGTACAGGCGCAGTGGGAAGCGGAGGATGCGTGGGCCGCTCTCGATCACGGTAGCTTGTCCGCTCTGGACCGAATGTTGCGGGAAGACGAGGAGGGGTACGCCGCAGGAGAACTACCTGAAGATGCCGAGGACTATGCAGGTCAGCTGGAAGGCCTGGAGACTCTGGACGCCAAACCATCCAGCTCGCCTATTGGAGTACCTGCGCTTGCGCCGGGCGAAGAGTTCATCGATCCTATACTCCTAGAGCTATCTCGTCCGGACACAGCTATGTCGTATGCCTCTTCCTCAGGGCCTGCCTCGCATTCACTGGTCGATCCGGGTAGCCAACCACCATCTACACATTTCCAACCTTCCACCCCTCCGTTTCCACCTCCCTCGCATATCATCGATTCTGCGCCCCTTCCCGTTCCACTTCCACCTTCTATACTGGACACTTCGTCGGCATTTCTGGCAGACGAAGGCTCCCTTGGTGACGCTGCCGAAGAGGACGTGGCCTCGATGTCACCCGTCTCCCGCCGCCGGTTCAAGAAACGCCTGTACATGCGTCGCAAGCGCGCGCAAGCTTCCGGCCGGACGGCCGACGAGAATACCACCCGACTGAAGCCTGGCAGGAAGCCGAAAAAGCTCCCGCCTGGTAAGACGGACGCATCTACCGCTGCAAGCTCCCCGATGGTCGTCGACAATATTCCCCTACCAGACCAGCCTGCAGAGCCTTCCGTGGTGCCGGACGAATCTCAGTTCCGCCATTCGAACATGTCCGGTAGGACGCTTCCATACAAACGGCAATCCCAATTCGCGTCCATTGGGATCAACGCACAACGGTTGTACCAAGAAGGCCTCGGAATTTTCCATTTCCAGTCCATCTCCAAGCTGATGCAGTCCGTCTTCTCACCCAACTCCAGTATCAATATCCATAGGGCTAACATCTACTTATAGGATGTACAACCAACTACACGATGTTCCGGCGGAAGTTGCGTCGCAGATCAGCGTGGAGACTTTCCAGCTTCTCTTTGCGATCGTCGCGCAATTCGTCGCTGAGGTGATGTCTAGAGCGATCACTTCGCGAGAGCAGGAACGTATCGCCAAGCTTCAGACCAAGGCGTGGCGTCTGAGGGAGAACCAGGTCAGTGCTGAGTGTGCGGCACACACAACACGAACTCAATGATGTTGGGTACACAGACCGTTTCCGCGATTCACGTGAAGCACGCGCTTGCGCTCTTCGGCGCTGATTCCCTCGACAAGCGATCCCACTTCGCAGGCTTACTCAACAAGCTAGGCTTGGACGAAGAGCGAGATAGGCAAGAGGTTGTGGAAGTTAGCGACGACGAGAGCGCGGAACGCGATGACATCGAAGCAGAGGAGGCGGCCCCGGGCGATGCGGAGACGAGCGAAACACCCCTGGAGCCTCTCTCTGCCTTGCGTATGATCTTCCCTCCCTTCTTCAACCCCAATCCGCCCGCTTCCGGATCCGGAGCCCGCGTCGACGAACATCCAGACCCGCTGGACCCCTCCGTCTACATGCCCTGGCCGTCTTCGAGTCTACTTGCGACATCCGGCGAGCCTCCGTGCGAAGAGGACCTCCTTCCCGAAAACATCGACGACGTCGCGCTCACCGCCGAGCTACTCGCGGACGGGGAGATCGAGAAGGAAGACGCCCTGCGCGACACAGCGGAGGAAAACGCATTGTGGAAGCGTTTCGGCGGAAGGCGCGCGCGCGGCGCACTGCCTACTAGTGGAGGCGCTGGAGACATTGAACCGAAACTGGAGCCTTCTGTGGAAGGAGACGAGGCGCCGCCGCGTACTAGGAAGCGCAAGGCGAAGCCTAGGGGACGCTCCAAGAGCGTCCGGATCGCGGGGGACGGCGCGGACGCCAACAGCGACGCAGACGGAGAAGCCGGGGACACCGCGCAGCGTCGCGTCCGCCCGCGCAAGGGCAAGGGGAAGGGTCAAGCCAAGGGCACTGCGCACCTCAAGGAAGACCAGCTCCGGTTCATGGAGCCCGACCCGAACGGGCGCATCAAGAGCAGTGTGTATGTGCTCGATAGCGATTAGGGGTGCGCTTATGGTGCGTTTGCGCGACGATGATATACAGGGCGCCGGAACTAATGTGTAGTATGATGACAGTGGATGATGCGTTTGGCAAAAGTACAAAAGTAATATACAGCCTCTGTCTATCCCAATTTTTGGTATATGCGCTCACATACTACTACGACATACTCATGGTCTAATCTGATGCTTTGCTTTGCTGTGTATCGGCCGTGTCTGCGGGTTCCTGGCGCTCCCGTATGTTGAACCTGTGTCTATATACCTACAGCGTATAGGTGAGTGAAGCCGAGTTCCCCTTGACTCGGCCTCGCAATATTCCTCGTGACTATCAATGTGTGAGTGACTATTTTTGTTCTAAGTACAGCCTGTACTTCACCTAGTAAATCCCAGGAACCAGCGCGTACGGAGTCTTCTTTACCCATTCATCCCACTCCTTCCCGAACTCCTTCCTCAGGAGACCGTCCTCCGTCTTCACCCTCAGGAATACCATAACCGCCGGCACGTACAGCAGATCCGCCACCCATGCCGCCGCGAACACCTTCCCAAGCGGTGTACCCAAAACCCCGCACTCCTTCAGCCACGATCCACTCCCCAGGAATGCGACGATAGTCCCGAGCGCGACCATCGCCATCGCGGAGTAGCTCGGGTGGCGGACGACCGCGTACGGGCCGCTCGTCACGAGGCGGTGGTCCTTGCGGATCGTGATCTCGAACGTAAAGTGCTTCCCCATCGTGCGGTAGCAGGCGAGGCGGACGAGTGCCCCGGCCATGACGAACAGCCAGCCTGCGGCGAAGGTGGGGGTGATGCGTATGCTCTGCGCGGCGTGGCCTGCGGGCGAGCGGGGGACTAGCTCGAGCACGGAGAGCGCGTACGTCGATGCGAGAGAAGGGACGTGTGTGGCCAGGATAGCGAGCACTTCCCCGAGGATGACGATCCGCGTTACCGTCTGTATGGATCCGCTGAGATTTCCTTCGTATAGGGAAGCGGCGGACTGAGCACGTACCTTGGAGAGCTGGCGCATCCACACCGGCCGCATGACCCGGACGCAGCCTACTACGTCTCCCTCTTTTCCGTCAGGCTTCTTCGCTACGAACGGAGTCGGGGAGGAGTATGAGACTCGGTTTGCCCATATCGCCGCAAGCAGGAGCGGGATCTTTGCAAAGCTTTCAGCGGAGGACATCTTAGCTGGGGTGTTTGCTTGACGGCGGAGAAGACGAAGACGAGCCCCAGTCCATCCTGAAATACAGGTCTTTCACCGCGTCTTCCGGCATCCATTTGACTGTCAGACTGCGGCTTCTCCATATCGCGCCCAGTGTCGGGTGATCGGGTGTGGTAACACGAGGCCCTTCGTCCGCCGGCCGAGAGCGTGCAAAAGCCTGAGATCGGCTCGGATGGAGCACCATGAATAGCGCGTCTTCTGACATGCAGCTTGGCTACCTACGTTACTACGCATCCGCCGAGCAAATGCATAGTATGAGGTGCGTACCTAGTAGCGTGAGTGGAATGAGTTTTCGAGCATGGTCAAGACATCACATCATGAGCACGCTATAGGGTGACATACCGTGTAGCGAGAAGGACAACATTGACAGCGTGCGAGCCCTCGCCAAATTCGCGTGATACCGTGCTGCTATTTTCTGGCGTACGGCAGCCAACTATCAGAGTGCCGTTCCTATCCGGCAGACTCGGGGATTCGTTGATTAGCGACGCGCAGGGTTACGGAATTTTCGAGAGAAGGGTCGGATGCTGGGGAGTAGTCCGGAAGACAGTCGCGATGTAATAGCAGAGGCTGCGCTCACTGCAACGGTACGCCTAGTAGTGCCGGAGGCCTGAGCGGTCCTCCACGGGATACAGCAAACGTCCATGGCACTGGACCGACCATACAAATCCCTTGCGGATGATTTCCTTCCATGCATATCGTGGTGTATATCGACAAATAAAGTTTGTGTACTACTTCGGTGTTTGGGGGTCACTGTGAACGTCCGTTCGGAGGTATACTTCGAGTTCACTCTACGGGGCGTCCGGACTCGGTCACATATGTTTTGGTATCTTTGAATGAAGAACGATGGATGGTCAGACTTATCAAGGAGAACGCTGGCGAGGAGCGATAATCATCACCTTGTATACTTATTAGCCTCTAAATCCGGAGTGACCTTGCGTGTCGGCTGCGCAGAGAGCCATGCTATTCCTTTGAAAATACAGCGTAAGTGTATGCATTTGCACGTCCATCTTCAGTTCACCCACGAGCTAGTAAAGTCCCGGGACGAGTTTGTAGGGCGTTTGTTTTGAATATCGTATCCACTCGTCGCCGAAATGCCTCTTGAGCGCCTCGTCCTCTCGCCTCGTCCGAGCTGGGATGAAGGTGTAGAGATACAAGTTGTACACAACCCATGCGGCCATCACAGCGCAGCCAAGGTTCGAGTCTGACGGGCCGCACTCGGCGAACCAAGAGCCTGGGCTCATTTGCATGGTGAGCAGCCCGGCGGCGAAGACTATCCAGGACATATAGCTCGGATGCCGGACGACGGAGTAAGGGCCGGTGGTGATGAGGTGGTGGTCGTCTGCGATGGACAGCCGGTATGTGAACAACCGACCGAGTCGACGGAAACACCAGAGGCGAACGCCCCCGCCCAAGACCAAGAGGATCCAGCCGATGAAGAACAGCGGAGAGAGGCGCAGTTCAGGGGCCGTAGACAGTGGGGAAATCGGGACAAGCCTCGCGATGAACGTCGATGGGTTTTTGGGCGCTACGAGGACAAAGATCTCGCACGCCGTGGATGACCAAACGACTACCTGAGCACAGATCTTATTGAGTATGTAGATGAACGGGAGAGCGTGCATCGTACTCACCTGGCCAATGATCGGGACCCACTGTACCACCGTGTCCATTTCGTCGCCTTTTCCGAACTTCGACATAAATGCTGCTTTGGCTGGCGGCGTGGGTGGGGAGTGTACGCGGTGCGACACGGTAGCAGCGGTGAAGAGAAGTACCACTTTAATCGCTGAGATGGGGTCTGTCATCTTGTGGGTATGAGGGGGATAGGGGGACCAGGGGACTCATCAGAGTGCGTGTGCTCCTCTCGGTTTACGTCCGTACCCGCATGCACCAAATGGCTGACGGCGTCGGAGTGTGGACTTGTCACTGAACGAAGTTCCGGCCGCCGGTAGGGAACCCTGGGCATCGTTAAGTGAAGACAGCGAACTCGACCTACTACTCAGGCTCTTTCGATGCCATATATGGCTGGCGTTTCCGCTGCAGACAGTGATGCTCCATACTCGCATATGTATAGCAAGTACACTTTCAACTTGGTCCGACCGCCCACGAGGCTATGCGTGTGCGGCGTAACCTGATCGGTGAGCTTCCACGCGCTGTGGGGATATGACTCACGAGTGATAGCATCGAAGGCGCGTGTGTGATGTTTACACCATCTTCCGTTCAATGTCACGGTCAGCCGTGTTAGCGATGCGTTGAAGTGTTGAATGAGGTATGCGGACTTCAATAGCGGGACTGTTAAGCGCTACCATACATCGGAGCGTGTATTGATAAGTACTGTGTATCCCATAAGCGTTATATCGTATAGGGGTAGATGTATTGCCCCACATAGCACTCACCAGCTAATATATGCCTGGGACGAGCTTGTAACGCGTACGCGTCGACCATTGCACCCACTGATCCCCAAATTGCTTCTTGAGCACCTCATCTTCCCGCCTCATCCTCGCCGGAAGCATAGCTACGATGTACAGGTTGTACACAGCCCACGCAGCCATTACAACGCAGCCAACGACCGAGTCCGAGGGGCCGCACTCGGCGAACCAGGAGCCTGGGCATGTTTGCATGATGAGGACTCCGGAGATGAAGGTGATCCAGGCGATGTAGCTGGGGTGCCGGACGATAGCGTAGGGACCGGTGGTGATGAGGCTGTGGTCGTCTATGATGGTGAGTCGGTAGGTGAACTGTCGGCCGAGCCTGTGGTAACACAGGAAGCGGAGCCCTCCCCCAAGTACTGCCATGATCCACCCCGCGATGAAGAGCGTAGAGAGGTGGGGATTATGGGCCGTTGCCGGGAGAGAGGATAGTATGGACCTTGCGATGGACGCCGATGGGAGTTGGGTCGCGACGAGGACGAGGATCTCGCACGCTGTGGAGGTCCAAACGGCTACCTATGAATTGATGACGTTGGGTATAAAGGTGAAGATGCCGGAGTGCATGGTGGTCAGTGCTCACCTGGCCAACGATTGGAATCCATCGCACCAAAGGGCCTATCTCATCGCCTTTCCCGAACTTCGAGATGGAGGTTTGCTTGGCTGGCGGAGTGGGCAGGGAATGTACACGGTGCGATAGGATAGCAGCGGAAAATAGTAGTAGCGCCTTCACCGTAGAGGCGTTCATCATCTCGCATGCGTAAGAGGGGTCTGTTGTGTGGGCATACCAGCGAATATCTCTCTCAATTTATATTTGCATCTCCTGTATGTTGGAGCGGCATCGGGGCCGCTCCTCACATGAATTAGCGTGCCGCAGATATGGGGCACCGGACGCTCAGCACCAACGTGCCGGACTCTTTTGTCGCTAGATGTGGTTGAAAGCTCGACACTACTACTGCCGATGGAAACGCTCGCTGATAGCGACAGGTGCGAAATCGCACACGTTGTCGGCCGTGCGACCGCCCGCATGACCTATATTAGACGAATAGATCAGTCATTGCACATGTATTCCTCGTCCCAGATGGTACGCACCAAGCCGTTGTAGTCAACCGAGGTGGCCAGTCCGAATTATTCTTCATCATGACGCTGGGCATGTCCGTGTGGGACCAAGCGCCGCGCTAGAGCTCGGGTAAAGCGCATGGGGACTAAGTAAATTTGCAACGTACAGATGCCGTGGAGCAGAAGATTTTGCTGAGCGCTGAGGGAAAGAGAGAGGAGAATCTGGGTTGGCGACACGACGTAGGTGTTTGAGCGCTAAGATGAAGAAGGGTGTTCGGTACCTGATGTCCATATATGGCGAGTGACACGGTTGTGGCTTGTGGGCGTCGCAGCGTTCCCTCGCAGTCGCTGCTTGCTCCCGAACTACCACCACCCCCCCGACACGTCATTCGGGGTCGTCCACACTCGCTTTCGTCCTCTCCTCTTTGTCTAGGATTTTGGTCACTCATTCACCCGTTCATATTTGCTTTCGGCTGCAAAGCCCAGTGGTCATGATTCCGTGGAGCGGCGATACTGAGGCTGGTCATGTCTCAAGGAGCCGGAAAATCAAGTAAAACACCGAACCCCCTCGCTCACCCTACTTTCTTCAAGTCTCCTGTCAACAGTCTTCTCAACACCCTCGGCGACGACACGTTCGAGCATACGTCGGTACACAACCTTCTGGACGCGTACGGCACGCTCTCCTATCGTATCAAGGCTGTCGCAGGTTCACTTGCGTCAGATTGTGGAGGATATCCATCCTTACAGTTCTTGAAGAATAACGCAGTGCCTCTGGGACGCTGCGTACAACGCGACATTCGAAGGGCCTTCGCGGATCCTCTGGCCTCAAATCCATATGCGGCTAGTTTAGAGTCTATATCAACCTTGTCGGTTCAGACCACGAACCTCTCCCCCGATATCATCAACACTGCTAGACAGATATCGATGCTATGCCGATACGCGCTCCAGCTAGTCTCCAATATTTTCAGCTTGCCTGCACTGTTTACTCTTTTCCCCCGTAAGATGATCTCACATATGTCTGCACCTCAAAAATCGTCCTAATCGAGTTTTAGAGTGTGTGTTGCAGCAGCTTTTCAACGACACCTTGGTAATAGCGCGCTCGTCTGAGTTGCCGAGCTACGACGGCGACAAGATTCGCTCCCTGGCGTCATGGATATTCTCAGTCTTACGATTACCCACCCCTATCATGGACGCAAATGCAGATGAGGTCCAAGCGTGGCTAAATGACCTACCATCAGCTCTCGCTACGCAGCTGCGGGCCTGTGATGTGCGTAAGTACGCGCATATACGTAGGGCAGCGACTGAACCTGGACCCACAGATCATCCACAACCTGTTATCGAGGTTCCCTGACACCTTCTTCCACCGATCTGCAACACTTCTTCCCGATATACTCCCCAGAATGGTCTCCTCCGACGCGTCCTCACGCATGGACGCCACGGTTGCCCTGGCTGGCTACGCTTTGGCCCGCCTCTCTATCAGATCTGCGACGACGGCTCCTGACACGCTTGCAGCAGTACACGACTTCATACGGTCTCAGTTGCCGAGGAACCGCTCAGGGAAGGTCAATCAGACATCGAAACTACTGCCTGACTACTTCGCCGTTGCAGCGAAGGGCCAGTCTACGTCCACCGACGGACTTGGGCCGCGCTGGGCGATCGCCGCTATATGCTGCCTTACTGTCCTCTCCGGTACAGAGATCTTCATCGGGAGACGGCCGATGAAACTGGTGTTAGACACAGTTGCCGGTGTCGCCAAGAGGGGAGCAACGACGAGCAACCTCGTTGCGTGTGCGTGGCGATGCATGATATGGGCGTTTCTGCAGATCCCAAATGAGGACCCAGTCGACGGGCGCCCGAGTCTAAAGGAAGGTGCTTTTAATGTCGTCAAGCAGGACCCTCGTGGAGGTGCAGGGGCTTGTCTAGTTGCAAGCTTGTTACATCTCATCCCCGGACACGGAACGCCCACTTCCCACGTTGTTTCGGATCGCAACCTTCGCTGGGCTCTGGTCGCTCTGAAGGACCTCGTCTCACATCACTCTCAGGCCATCTACGACGACGGTCTCGCATTGCTTGGTCGATTGACTAGCGGCATCGGCGTTTCGGCCGAACATTCGACGACGTGGACGGACGAGAAAGGCTGGCATCCGAACGACATCGTACCGAAGGCTTTTCTTTCGCGGCACATTCTCAAATCCGACGCGAAGTTGTTCGACGCTGCTTTGGAGGCTTCTCAACGGTTCGACGCGTCGGTCGTGCATCCACTCACCGAAGGAGAGATCGTCGACCACTGGGACACCCTTGCAGAAATCTGGACGTTGGCGGTGGAGAAAGAATTGGGTGCACAAGGGACATCGTTCCTTCTTCCGGTATGTGAAGCCCAGGACGTCGCGCTATCCTGACTGAGTTTGCTGACGTCCATCTTAGGATGTCCTTGCCCAAGCTTGGCAGGCGCTCTTGTTAGCGCAGACACAACTCACACAAGAGCACGGTCACCTCACGGCCAATTCCGAGTTCACGGTCAAAGCCGTATCGACCCTCGCACATTTCCTCGAGTGGAAGCGCTCACCTTCCGTTGCGACTCCTGATCCGTCCAGCAGAGACGCTCAGCGGCGCACCCTTTCCCTGTGCAGTCGACTGTTCACGATCATGCGCCACGTCTTCTCCGAAGCATGGCTCTCAACGGCAGCTGTGTCGCTTCTCACGTCCGTCATACAGCATACCTTCGATCTCTCAGACGAAGGTGTCAAGACTTCCTGGGGCGAACTCTGCTCCGCATTGGTCTCAACCAGTGCGCCGGTGCTCATGGCGCGCCTAGCTATCGAGGACGAGGAACATCGTGCGGTGGGTATCAAGCGAGAGCTGTGGCGCCTAGCTGCGAAGCAATGGACGTCGATGACGCCCACCCCGACTTGGGATGACTCGCTTGACTTCCTCGCCATTCCGTTCAAGTGGGTTTACGTTCCAAAACATCCTCTATAAACACGTTACTGACTTGTGTATCTCTAGATCCTGGTCGATGGATGAAGAGGAGGTATCGGTCTGGGTCGGTGTCGTCGACAACACGATCTCCGACGCACCCCTCGATGCTCAAGAAACACTGTTCATGGATGAACTTGTGCAGCGGATCCCTGAAAATGCGGTCGTCGCGAAGTACGCAACTCTCTTGTTCAATTTGCGAGCGTGACCATAACCATATCTGCAGGATGCTCGAAGTGCCTGCGATCGCGGTGCATTTGCTTTCACGCCTTCAACTTACCGATCGCCTCGAGCACCCTTCTCGATTCCTGCAAGTCATCGACACCGTCCTCTGTGACCTCTACTCCGACACTCCGGAGCACATCTCCACGGCGCTCCAACTACTGAAACAACTACGACCTATCCTTGGTGGAGCTTCTCCGGACACTCTCGTGGACGCCCTATCCATGCTCTCAAAAAGCCTAGCGCTGTGGATTGCTGACAAGAGCGAGCTTCTGCTCATAGAAGAGTACAACGACACGGTAAGTGTTTTGCTATGGCGCGAACTCAATTTGGGCATTCGCTTACTAGCACATTGGTAGGTAATACCGTTATACTGCGACGCCCTCACCGTCATACGCGACATCAGAATTACTCCCGAGATTTTGGACGCCCTCGCGCACTTCCTCTACTCCGCATTTGTGCGCATGCCTCAGCCCTGTCATGGAGCAATGGCCTTCTACGAGTTCTGGACACACATCCATCCATCGCTCGCGCATATGCACGGCTCGTACCCGGACGAGATCAAGACTGCATTGACTGCTTGTCGATACACCTTCGATGCTACATCGTCCCAAGATCACTCGTTTGACACCGAGTCGCATTCAGGCTCGCAGGCAGAGGTGCGTGAATCCTCCATGTGGCGGCAAGCCCAGCTGATGGTTGAATTTGCGGCGCAGTGGGTGTCCCCCGTCAAATCGGAATCCTTTACGCCGAAGTCTGTACGCACCAGGCCCTCAGACGAGGACAAGACGCCTACCACAGACAATCCCTCCCCTGATTTTAGCCCGGAAATACCCTATGATGGCCCCTCGTTACGCCAACTGCGTTCGTCGACACGTGCATCGCGGACTTCTCCTAGGGGACGACGCGACAAGGATGTTGCGAGCTCTGACTTCGTGCCAAGCTCGCCCACGGATGCGGCACGAGCAAGGCGGATGGCCGCCCGCCCGGCCAGTCGTATTGCGCACGAGAAAGCTGCGAGTCCGCCGGACAGGCCGCTCAAGCGTCAGAGAGTGGACGCGTCGTCCCGCACGCCTAAGACGATTTCGCCGTTGCGCTATTCGAACCGATCAAGTTCACCGCACCCCTCTCCGGATCCCGAAAGCAAGGGCACGAGCGCAGTAGTGCGGAGACGGGGCGATTGCAGTTCCCCTAGCGCTGCTTCGACATCGGCAAAGTCGAAGGGCAGGCGTGCCGCATCCCATCGCGGCTCATCTCCTGCCGTGGAGGCGGCTGATAACGAAGCACCCTCGTCCGACGATTACGACGCATGGGAGGTACCCATGTGCGACGTTCAAGAGCTATCAGGTGAGTCGCAAACCGACCTTTGCAGCTGCAGGTGGACAGTACTCACTTAATCGGCCTGCGTAGATGAAATTCCAGACAGCCAGCCGCTGAATGCGGACGACGACGACTCCGAGTCGTTAGTGCCGAGCTTCATGAAGGCAGGCGCGCATGATGCGGACGACTACGAGCATGTTCATAGCGGTACGTCATGACGCCCCTCCCTTCGAGCTCCTAAATATTGAGACTCCACCTGTGCGACTCTATAGACGACACGATGATCCTCGACAACGCCATACTCGACATCAACGATCTACCCACGCCTCGCGTGCTCGGAAAACGGGCGCGTCCCGCATCTCCCGTGCGCATGCACACCGCGCCTGCGGGCCTGCGACCCGAGCGTTCGCCGAGTCCCAACCTACCCCCGACGTTGCACCGTGCGCGGACGGCGTCGGCGCACCTCGAGGGGCTCCAAAACGTGGTCGACGCGCTGAGCGAGGACAGCTCGCAGCTGGACGTGGGCGAGATCGCGGAGGCGGCGGGGCTGGCGAACAGGCTGGGGGCGATATTGACCGAGAAGCTGACGCGGAAGCTGAGGAGCGATAAGGGGGAGGGCTCGAGTGAGCGAGGCGCCAGCGAACGACCGTGAATTCTGTTGTGGGATATGTGGGGGATCTGGGAGTGGTGTTAGACGGACAGGGACTCAAAAAGGACGTGTGTTTGAAGCATATGTTATTGCTATCATTATGGTTACAGGCCTCGTAGTGTAGCCGTGCGTCGTTTCCCATACTCCATGTCGAGATCGGATGAATTTATATACGTGATCTTCGAAGCACAACGACCGTTTTAGCAAGACTCACGGCGGGCGGGTCTACTCGTACACCTGGCATCCATACTCGACGTTCCCTTCTCGACTGAAGGTGATGATGTGGTCTGTGCAATGAGTTCAGCATCAACATCCTTGATCAACGTTATGACGAACGGGTCTCACCGCCTAGTCTCCGCGTGGTAAACCCAACTTCGCAATAGCAGCTGTGCCATATGAACAGATACTCATCAACTCTGCCCGAGGTACCGAGACGCAGAGTCAAAACGGATACGCACTAGTAGTATATCCACTTCCGCCGGAACACCTCGATCTCCTCGCGCGCCTTCGCGTCGTCCGTGTCCATCACCCCCGGGTACTCCGCCTTCAGCGCTACCGCCCCCTCACGCGTCAGCATCCGACTCCCGCTCCCGTTCTCCCCCACACCACAGCGAGAAGGACTCACCGGGCACGATGGTGTCCTCGAAGCGCGCCTCGAAGCGGCGGCGCCACTCGCGCAGCGTGCGCGCGTAGTGCGGGCCGATGTTCGCGACGGCGTCGACGACGAGGCGGCCGCGCGAGCCCGTGGTGAGCGTCTCGATGAGGAAGGCGAGCGTCGGGAGGAAGCCGCCGGGGAATACTGCGGGCGGGGCGCGGTCAGCACGATAGTAGGGGGACAGGAGTGCGATCGGCGAAACGTACTCTGAACATCGTTTTAGGACAATGCGGCATGGAAGGGTCAAGTAGTGAGAAGGGGCGTTAGACGGTGGGTATGGATCGTGCGCACCCATTTCCGGATGAAGTCGACTTCGCGCATGTACTGCTCGAACCGCGCCTCGGGGATCGTGATGCCCTGCACAACACCGACGCCCGTCTCCTTGTTCAGCGCCCAGTCGATCTTCTCCCAATACGTCTACCGCCCCACCCATCTCCCAGTCAGCGTCCCACTCACCCGTCATCCTCGACCCCCGCACACAAAGTACGCACCTCCATATACTCCCGTCCCACCGCCTCGACCATCTCCACGCTCACGACGCGGTCGAACGCGCCCTCCCACTCCGGCGGCATGTCGCGGTAGTCGAGCAGGTGCACGCGCACGCGGCCGGCCACGCCCGCGGCCTGCGCGCGCGCGTTCGCGAGCGCCATCTGCTGCGTCGAGAGCGTGAGCGTGTCGACGGTCGTGCCCGGGATGGTGCTCGTGACGAGGATCGAGAGCGCGCCCCACCCGGAGCCGATCTCGAGTATCTGTTCGACGTGAGCGCGTGAGTGCGTGAGATGACTTGGTAAGAGACGAGAGGGGAAGAGGGGGGATGGGGATGGGGAAGGAAGGGGCGCACCCTGTGTCCGGGGCGGATGTCCGCCTTGCGCAGGATGTGGCGCAGCTTGCGGAACTGCGCGGCCTCGAGCGCGTCAGGGCTGCTTGCAGGTAGGTCGGACTCGGCGCCAGGTGCGGGGAAGAGGCTGAGCGCGTCGAATTGGAGCGTTTTGGGCGCGTCGTCGGGCCCGGCGAGGGTGCTCGGGGTGGATGCACCGGTGCGAGACTCAGAGGGCGTCGGGGAGGAGCGGGACACGCTGGGCGAGTGCAGGTCGCCGTCGAGCTCGGGGAAGATCGCGCAGGAGTAGGTCATGTCTTTCGAGAGGAAGCCTGGCGAACGCGCATCGGGATGAGCGGGAAAAGTGCGCGCATATAGTCGCGGAACGCTCACCCATGAACATGTTGTTGCTGATGTCGTAGTGCGCACTGATGTTCTTGCGCGCGTTCGCGACGGTGTTGACTATGTACGACCCGAGCCCGA
This sequence comes from Trametes pubescens, assembly GCA_001895945.1. NCBI lineage: Eukaryota > Fungi > Basidiomycota > Agaricomycetes > Polyporales > Polyporaceae > Trametes > Trametes pubescens. The sequence goes on from MNAD01000762.1 coordinate 39,478, forward strand.
GCTGGGGCATGCGCGCCATGAGACGCGAGAACAGCGAGTTGTCGAGCGTGGACAGCTGCGCGCGGTTTGCCAGGAATACCTGTGCGCGCGCGATGGGTGAGCGCGATGGCCGTACCTGAACGGAAGTAGGACGCACCAGGAAGACCTTCGCGAGGTCATCGCAGTCGATTTCGCCGTACATGTACGCCTCCGCGAAGCCGAGGTCGCCCATCGCGCAGAGACGCAGCCAGAAGACGGGGTTGCGCACGGTGAGCTCCGCCTTGGGCGCCTTGAGCGTGTCCGCGTCTGCGTCGACGCCGCCATGCACGGCGCGGTCCTCGCCGAAGCAGTAGGTGCGGTCGGCGGTGTGGATGGTGAGCGTGCCATTGGCGATGTCTTTGAGCAGCCTGTCGCGCGCGCGAGGTGAGCATGGTCACACGAGCCGAAGGTCTGGGAGCGGGACGCACCCTGTCGCTGCTTTCTCTGCGACCGCGCACAGCGGGGCCTTGACGTAGGAGGAGGATGACGCGACGAGGGAGCTGACGAGGCCACTCATGGTGGGGGTTCGGAAGGGAGAAGGGTTCGGGCGTGGCGACGGGAAGAGGGCGCGGTTTTGTAGCGAGCAGTGGGTTGCCGGAGAGGGCGGAGGCCGCATTGGCGTGCGCGGTTGCCAGCATCGCGGATGGCGTGCCACAGTGGTCAGAAGCCATCGAGGACGACGGCGGTGACGGCGCCGGGGGAGCGGATCGCGCTATAGCTTCTGCCGGCGCCGCTGCCAGTGCATGCATCAGGGCGAGAACGCCTGATTCAGATATCGAGCCAACTTGGCTGCGTGGATGTCGAGGGCCCTGTACCGCTCCCCCGGACGGCGTAGACGTTGGACAGCCGGTTGGTGCCCGAAGCCCCCGCGCACGACTCGGTCTCCCGGACGACGGTCTTTCCGTTCTTCGTAGATTCCTCCTCCCAGAGTGCCAGTCTGCGCGACATCCTTGGCACACGGGGCTGCTGGGCTCATACTCCTCCGGGCGCATGAGCTTGGACGAGTGCATTGCTGACAGAGAGAGTTGGTCGGCCACGATTTGGCCCCCCAGCTCGCGTCCGATCGCGCTCTCGCGCCAAAAGGGCGTCTACCGCACACGGTCACGTGGAACGCAGACGCCGGCGCCATAAAATGCTCAGCGCTCGGTCGTCTGCTTCTGCACCACGACAGCACCAAAGCCGCGATGCTCACACCGCACAGGACGCCCTCGCGCGTCCGCCCTCGTGAGCGGGCTAAGGTCTGAGCATTCCAATCCCTCTCGATCGACTCTAGCCGGGTCCGGTCTTAACAAACCGAGCGTCGCACCAGAAACTCAGTCCGCGCTGGGGTCGCAAGACTCCCCTTCGGGGCCCCGGAGAAGCGCCTCGGCGTCGAGGGGTGGCCAGCGGACTTTGGGAGACGGCGCAGGGATCGGGCGCGTACTCGCCCCCTCGTCGGCCTGCGACTCGCTCGCAGGCTGAAAGGGTGTGCGCGTGCGCCGTCCTTTAGTGCACTTCGCGGCTCGCGTCCATGGGGCCTCGCGCCCCTGCGAAACTCGATTCAGACTACTCTGGTGCTGTTGTGTCCACTTGCAATTTTTTCCTCATCCTTTTGCGCTCTTCGCGAGCTGCCATCGATCTCGCCATCGCCCATCATATGCGCAATTGTAGAAGCAGTTATAGTAGGGATCAGGATCGAGGTGCGTATCTACACACTTTGCTTCCATCGTGCATGCGCTGATACTTTAATGTTCGCCTTCAGGATAAGACACGATCAGGGGAAATTGCTAAGGCGGGATTGCGAAGATGAGAGGATTGAGAGGAGGCATATTCAATAAGCACCACTTGTATGTCCATATGACTCCTTGCAATCGATACGTCTGTTTTCTCCTGTCCGCGTCCGCGTCCGCAGCCTCAACTGTCCTGCATTCCAACCATCACGCTCGCGTGCGGAGTTTGACATGCCGTGAACACATGTTTGTCTGCGAACCTCTTCCCTCACCATCCCACCCTTCTTCATTACTGCGACCGTCCAGCGGGCTACGCCGGCCATCATAGCACTTGCGCACTCACGATGTCGCAGCTCACATACGCATCAGACGCAGGCACTTCCCAAGCTGCGTCCTCGTCACCACAACCACCCTCGCATCCATCATCACCACAAAGACCCTCGCATCTATCAGCATCCCCACCCCCACCGCCGCCCTCAGCCTCAGCCTCTGCGTCCAACTCAAGTAAAGACAGCATACAGTCCGCAGGCTCCGTCGAGGCGCAGCTCGAGCGCCTCACGACCGCCGTGCACGAGAACGGGCACCTCATCCATGTGTGCACGGTGCTGTGCGAGGAGCGCTGCGCGCTCGCGCTCGCGCGGGACGCGCAGCAGGCGCAGCGCTCGGAGAGCGTGCAGGCGCAGCTGGCGCGCATGCTCGCGATGACGCAGGAGACGCTGCGGCGGGAGCGCGAGGTGCGCGTTACTGGTGCGTTCGTCCGGGCTTGACTTGTAAGGGGAGGTAAGTAGGAGTTGAACAATGATGAATTGGGTTTGCAGCGGATCCGGAGAAGTATGTGCTGGATTTGAGACGGGCGGCGTTCGGCGCGGGGAGCACGGCGGACTCGATCTCGCGGTCGTCTCTGATGGAGAGCGGTGAGTGTTGCGCGACGTATGTTTTGTTGGTTGTGCGACTGAGATTTTGTCGACTGTGCAGATTAATGTGTATCTACTGTCATCGAAGTAGACTGACTATATGCGGTGTCCCCATCCGTTTAGCAACTGCACAACTTAATCCAAACGGCCCTGCAGACAGCTACCCTCTCATCCTCCGTACCGCCTCCCCCGGCCACCTTTGCTCTCCAATATTCCAAAGTCCAACCGCGATCACGTTCGCCTGCGTAGTGCGAAGTTTGCAGTGCCATGCCGTTAGCGCATGTCCTACACAGAGTCGTCCTTTCCACTCCAAGGCCCCGCGAGCACCACGCCAGGCCGCATGGGCCGTAGTACCCAGGTGTACCCTCCGCGTCCAATTATCCACTAACGATGTCGCAGCCCACGTTGACAAGATTCGACATTTCTCAACCCCATCCGTGTCCCCAGCAACACCGCCGCCCCCGTCCTCAGGTCCATCCAACCAGGACATTATTATCTCTGTGGCATCCATCGGCGGGGAGCATTTCGAGCGGCAGACAATCTGCCCGGTGGCCCAACATCGTTCGCTCCCACCCGCCTCCCTCACGCACACGCTGAAGGACCTGCGCCTGGCGGCGTTAGGCGTGGGCGTAAGGAGTACGGTCGACTCAATCTCGCAGTCGTCCGTGACGGATAATGGTGAGTACTCGTGCTGGTGTGCTCGCCATATAGCTGAAAGAACTGAGCAGATTGTTGTGTTAATGTATGCACTATGACTGAAGTAAACTGTACGCAGTCTCCCAAGCCGCTTGACAACTGTGTTGAGTCAAATCAAGCCATAGAAACATCCACATTCCCGCCTCCAGTGACCCTCCCCCGCACCATCTCCCTCCACCTCCGCTCGTCCTTGCGCACCCGCACAAAGTGATGCACAAGTGCGTACGCAGTCTGCCACCGCATGCCGTATCGCCGCCCAAGCGACCACCCCGCACCTTCCGGCCACTCGAGGTCGTCCGCAGCGTCCTCTTCGGTCTCGAGGTACCCCCAGCTCTCGTTGATCACCAGGGACACGGGAAGCATGTCGGAGAGCACCGCCGCCACCGCCCATGGGTCCACGATCAGCGAGAGCCCGACTATGAGCATGTCGAGCGGGTGCGGCGGCGCGCCCCGCGCGGGGCGCGTCTCGAGCAGCGCGGGTGGGACCACCGCGAGCGTTGCGTTGCACTCAACACCGAGCACGGCGAGGCGCGGGCAGTGGCGCGTGAACGCGAGCAGCCCGAGGAGCGTCGCACGGGGTTTGGTCCAGG
>MNAD01000763.1:0-21389 GCA_001895945.1 Trametes pubescens
TGATTAGCCCTGCTAATTAGCCCAATGCTAATTAGCCCGGTCTAATCGCCCGCGCCCTAGCGGAGTGGCGCAGCACGAGCCTTGAGAAGCACTGTGAGCGGGCGCAGGAGATCAGCGTGCGCACACTTCCAGTGTTGACGCGCGAACTCCGCAGCCCAGTGACTGAGAGTCCGCGCAAGGTAGTCTTGTCGGGCCCATATACGGAGGGTGCGTGTCGGGTCCGTGATGCGAACAACATGTAAGGCGGCCCAAAGTGCCGCCCGTGCATCAGACCCAGTGCCAGGAACACGAGAAGCCCAGTTTGAAGCATGCTGCGGTCCACAGAAGACTGCCGCTGTCGAGTATGGTGTCTCACCGTGAGTAGTGTAGACAGCGACATACACATTCAAGGGCGCGCCGTTCTTCCATGGGCGGCCGTAGAATGCGTTGAGCCTGGCCTGAGGTCCTGTTGCACCACGCAGGGTCTCTGCAAGCAGGCGATCGAGAGGGCCCAGTTGGGGAACGCGTACGCGAGCGCGTGGTGCGCGAACGACCGGTGCGGGCGGATCCAGAGAGTCTGCACGCAGAGAGAGGACGAGGCTGAGTTGTGCGTGATCTGAGCAGTCAGGTAGCAGGGGAAGGGTGTCGAGGAGGAGAGGAGCTGCAACCTGCGGCCCCAGAAGTGCTTCGGACACCAGTGCGAGGTCGATCACAGAGCTTCCGCCAACCTGGAAGGATGTGTATCGGGGGCGCGCTGGGGCTGGCTGGAATTTTGAGCCATTCAGTAAGTGCAGCCCCAGAGTGTCGCACATCTCAAGAAGACGGCGGCCCCGGGTCGTAACAACAGTATCGGGGGAAACTCTCGCCTGTCCAGCATGGAGTGATCCAACGCGAGCATTGAAGTCGCCCATGACCACGAGCGGGGAGTGGGAGGTGTGCATGATTGCCGCCAAGGGATGGAAGGTAGTTAGGAAGTTGACTCCGGTGAGAGCTAATTCCATCGTTTGTGTCTATCATGCTTCTCGACACCCTGCCAACAATCAATTTCATCTCGCAATCTGTAACGTGTAGAGCACGGGGATGATCAAGGCCCTACTTTAGCTTCTGCGTGTGATGTAAGTGAGGGATACACAACGTAACCACTTTCCCCCCTAGCTGATCGCTCTAGATCTTCTCTTTCTTTATGCGTCGTGGGCGAGGACGTATGACTACGTATCTCATTCGTGACCCATTAGGATAGCAGGGCGGGAGAAACGTGTCACTATGACAAGGCTATCAGTAAGAGCCCACAGTGATGGAAGAGACCCAGCGCACCGTCGCTCGGGTGCCCTGTCATAAACACATTCCTGAGTGGCCTGCCTTGAACGGGAATACCAGGCCCACATGCCCGGTAGCTCGCCACGGTACAGAAGAGCAACGCCTTTGAGCGAGGCACATAGCTCCAAGGCGCTCAGGATCTCCCACCCGAAGGTCGATAGCTGGGAGCACCACGCCTTGAGTACGTCGCGGCTAACCTGAAGGTCGGGGTTGTGCTCGCCAGGGTCGCCTTGGAAGTCAAGGTTTAGGCGAAGCGATACAAGACTCTGCGCCGCCGAAAGGGTTCGTGCAATACGTCGCTAACGAAATCAGATGTCAGAGACGAGACAGCGAGTCGCGGAGGGGGAAATACGCACATGGTCCACTGTCTCGTCTGAGGAGCTGCGGTATCGATGCAGCTGGAGGTGTTGCAGCTTTGGGAATGCATTGGCGATGAAGGCGAGGAGGTCGTCATCTGCTTCGTCCGCAAAGTAGACGAGCTCCAGCGTCGCGAGCACAGGGGCTTGAAGGCGCCGCAGGATGGAGAGGGCCTCGGTGGCGGAAAGGATAGGCGATCTGAACGTCCTGTTATAGTATTTATGAGCCACGATGTCGTAGTGGCGAGGCCAGTCGCGGAGCGCGAGGTGGGTGAGGTCGGGAAATGGGATCGAGAAGACACGGTCATTGGGATTGGGATAAGCGATGGTAATACTTCGCAGGCGTTGCAGCGCTGTGACCGCACATGGCTTGGAGCCTAGCATGCAACATCGGGTGGCAGTGTAGTGGGTGAGCGCGGCGGTGATGACGAGGCGTCGAAGGGCCGGCATGCGGCAGAACATAGACAGCAGGAGTTCCGCAGGCCAATGGTCGGCATCAGTAGGAAAAAATCCTTCGAGAGTGAGAGTTTGCAGCATAGGCCAGTCGACCTTCGACATATCGTTGAGCGGCGCCGTCGTCATTGGAAAAACCAGTGATCGCGCCGTCGAGCTCATCCCCAGAGCCAGGGCTGACAAGCACGCCCTTTCCAGAGCAAAAACCTCGCGTAATGACGTCCTCCGCCTCATCTGAGGCGATAAACCAGGGAACAGCGGGGCTGGATACGACAACTCCTCGAGACCGGAGGACGTTGAGGCTGCACCTGTTGGGTACGGAGGTACGAGCACAAACAGGGCTGAGTTACCGAACGAGATGGATTTGACTTGGGGGAAACTGAGGCACAGCTTCAAGCCTTTCCAGGGCACGCCGAGCGGAGCGGCGGTGATTGTTAATGATCGCACGAATGGCAAGTAGCGTAGCGGTGTCCCGAATTCGACCCCAGGTTTTGGTCGATACATGTCGGTATACCTGCAAATGTATACCAGTCGTTGAGAGGTACAGTGAGTCAAGAGGATGTCGTCGACTTACTCCGCGCGATAGACCGCCCAGCGGTAAGTTAGATGTCTTACAGGCATGGTTAGTCCTGTCATACTGGCAAGAAACACGTTGGTTATCAAACTTACCGAACGTGAGGCCGTATAATAAGGGGAGGCACTCCGGTCGAATCTTCTGAAATGGATGAGACTATGCACCGCGAGAAGAGGGTGGGGAGTGATAGGAAGCGAAGGCGTCGGCAGCACATAGAGAGACGCATCAGGTATCTGGGACCGCCCCACCCCGACTGCAGCAACTCTACGGCGACGAGAGTAAATACATCCTCGTCGATCTGCAATATTCTATAGATTCAAAAAGAATCAATACGGACTCAGTGTTCAACGTGAGATAGCGTTCATCCTAAGGCTACGTACGACGACCGGTTCGGGGGTGGCAAGATTACAAATCCGGCGTGGCCCGCCATGTTTGATGGCTACTCGGTCGTGGCCTTGAGCAGCAAAGTACTGATCTTAGTGGTGGCTCGAGCTCAGACTCCAAGCTGACTTCGAGGGCCATGTTTGTGCGCCAAAAGTGGCGCTCCCTGCTTGGCACTATTTGGCTGCGTATGCTGGAACACCATATGTCGCGTTTAGGGCAGGCGCATTGTTGATACCGAGACTGTCGGTGAAACTCGTCCTAGTTTGCCAACATCACTCACTCCAACGCCTCTCGCGCAATCGGACCGCTCTGGCCATGGCCTGTCTCGACGTTTCTGCAAATACTCTTCTGGTTATCTGTGCATCTGGTGCGTGCTGTCAACACAAATACTGTAGCTATATGACCAATCCGGCGGGTCACAGGTCACATCGACCTCCGCCGCGCCGCTTTCGGGCCCTCGTCCTAGGTCACCGGGGCCCCCCGCCACTTTGTCCGGTGGTTCGCCGCCGGTCACACTGTTCTTAGGGCCCGCCGGCGGCCCCTGCGGGGCCGCCACGCCGCTTCGTGCCCGCCGGTCACAGTCTACAGGCGGTCGCGCCGCCTTCGGCGGCCGCGCCGCTTTTGGTCCCGCCGGTCACACGAAAACCCCTCACCGGAATGGTCATATAGCTACAGTAGTATGTCTGAAACGTGCGACATCTGGCGCTAGATCTGTGTATGAAAGGAAGAACATCTGGAGAAGTTCCATCATAGGCCCCTCAATAGAGTGCTGTCGGAGCTCGCCTACGATCGACGCCCCGGGACGTCCGCGTCACTCACTCCTTCACGTTTCCCTGCCAGCAAATCTGCTTCATCCGCCTGCTTGTTACTTATCATAATTTTTTCTCCTGTCTGATTCGCATCTACTCCAAACCGCTCCTATCGTTCCTGTGTCTGCTCTACTTGTCTGGCCACGGATCCTACCTCGTCCTCGCTGCTCGTCTCTGCTGCCACTCTCGCGAATTGGGTGCTCATTTCTGACTAATATGTGGTGTGCCGTTTTCCAGATCATCAAAGCGAGCGACGAGAGTGGAAGACAGTAGAATTTACCTACAAGAAGCGCAGCGCGATCATCCGCTGTGGAGTTGGGGCAGCGAATGATCGTACGTCAACAGGTGGCGTATGTCGGACTGTGCTTCGATTCCCGAGTCACCGAGTCACGGAGCGAAGCGGAGCCTTCGATATCAACTTGCGGCATAGAAGGAAAGGGTACTCCGCTCCCTTTGTCTCGAAACACCCATGTTTTTATCTCGATCAGGAGAATGGTCTCGATGCCAGTACACGTATAAAACGGCGACATCCGCCTGCGGACGGACGGATCCGCGCCCCCCCCCTCCGAATTCTGTTTCGGCCTGCGCGAGTCCCGTTTGTCTATTCCGCTGCCGATACCAGCCATGCCGAGTTGTCGCCTCTAGTTCTGCCGCCATCTCGCTTCTTCAAGTTGCCGCTCACGAACGTTATTGCTCGTTCCTCCACCACTTCGGTTACTGGTTTCTCTGTCCCCTATCTAGTGCAAGCACGACCCTCTTACGAGGAGACCTCACGACGACAATGGACATCTCATCAAAGCCTACCTACCGAGTGGGCACTGGGAGGGTAACGGGAAAGGGGACTCAGGTGCGACGTTGTGGAGCATCACGGTCACGTGCTCGATGCGGTGCGTGCGCCGACGCGCGTTTCACTGTCAGCCCGCGCCCGCCTCGGCGCTTGCCTGATGCACATCCGCCCGCCTTCTGCCTTCTCGCCTGAAAGGCGCGAGCAAGGACCAGATCGACATCTCTAAGCCCGCGCACGCCGAAGCCCCCAACTCTGACTAGCTAGCCTGAGCGCCGACTGCAAGAGCTATATAACGTCCCTCGAGCGCCGCAACATCCCCGTCGAACGCCAAAGATGTTCTCCAAGAACATCTGCACGCTTGTGCCACTCTGTGTTGCCGCTAGGGCGACAACAACTCTTCCGAACTCGTACCCCCATGCCTGGCCGGGACAGCCGGATAGCGATTACAGCCCCGAGTGGCAAACCTGTGAGTGCTCCTTTCGAACTCCTGCCTCACCAAAGCTGATTCCTTGCATCAGACTTTGAAGTGACAAGCCTTCCGTCAGCGATCCCAACCGGATTACCACGCAGCTTTGCGGGCAACATCAACGTCAACCGCACCGGCCACAAGAACGATACACTGTTCTTCTGGGGCTTCGAACGGGAGGGCGCGAATGGGACGCTTACGGCCGCAGCGGACGTGGACAATACGGATCCGTGGATCCTGTGGCTGCAGGGAGGGTAAGTGCATCCATATCTGCCCCGCGCGCATGTGCTAATCGGGTACGCCATCTTAGACCTGGATCTCCCGGCTTGCTCGGGTTGGCGACGGAGGTGCGTTTCGTGTCTTCGTCTATGCAGTACCTATAGATGTACTGACAACACTACAGAACGGTCCGATCCATGTACAGAGCAACGGTTCGTGGGTCACAAACCCGTACAGCTGGAACACGCTCGCGGACACGATTTGGATAGATCAACCCGTTGGTACGCCCTTCGCACTGCGTCTTGATTCGTCGTTGAATTCTGATGGCTATTACGCAGGTACGGGTTTCTCTACCTCAAGTTCCAAGGGTTATGGTGAGTTTATGGCCATCGCTGCTGTCGCCTGTTCGTTAATCCGGCCCAGTCGACGACGAGGACCAAGTAGCCCACGATTTCGTGCGTACACCTCTATATTGTGATGTATCATCGTGCGCTGAAGTGGCTCCGTAGCTTGGGTTCCTTACAAACTTGGTCAAAGTCTTTCCTAGCCTCGCTACTCGTCCACTTTACCTGATGGGTGAAAGCTATGCTGGCATGTTCATTGTGAGTATCTTACACGCCTGGGCTATCCTTTCGAACGATATTTTGACCCACTGGACCACCATGCAGCCCTACATCGTCAAGCGCATCTTCGCAAGCCCGTCCAGCCCGGTGACACTGCGTAAAATCGCCATCGGCAACCCTGCTCTAGGTTCTGTAGCTACCATCCGGGACCTCCCAGTCGTGCGTATCCTCTCTACAACGAACGGTTTAGCCGCTCACACGCATCAGGTCAACATTTTAGAGACATACCCAGCCATCATCGGATATGACCAAGACGTTTTCAACTACTTCAAGGAACAGTAAGCACTTCTTGTCTTGGACGATCAAGACTGTGTCTTAACTCTACTGCAGACACCATCTCTGCGGATACGACCTGAACATAACGTACCCGCAAAATGGGACGTTCCCCACTCTGAACTTCACCAGTGGTCAGCAGGCGGCGCTCAACCGTGCGGAGAGTCACACTACCCGGACTGCCAGATCGTGGAAGGATATCATTGCTAACGAACTCGCCAAACGCCAGCGCATCCCTGGAGAGAGTGCAGACATAACCAGGAGCGCGAAGAGGTCAGAATGGAAGCGCGACCTGTCTGGACGTCCAAATGGGACCATTGACACCTGGTACGGCTGCGACATCTTCGGCGAGATGACGGACTATGCTGTCAATTTCACATTCCCGTGGAGTAAGCGACTTTCCACGTTCGTGCATATCAGCATATGCTGATACTCTTCTTTAGCGAATGGTGGCTTCGACGCCTATGACATCCCGGACGCGACCCACCCTGAACCAGTCTTGGATCCTACAACCTTCCTGAACGACCAACTCACGCGCGCCGCGCTGCACGCGCCGACTTCACAAAACTGGAGCACGACCTTCGACTACCCCTTTGGCTCCGTGAGCGGGCGTTCCGACCCCAGCGTGGAGCCCATCGCGTTCATGTCGGAGCTCGCCGCGAACGCGAGCGCGCGCAACGTCTCCATCGTCTTCTACTCCGGGAACGACGACGCGCGCATACAGCACCGCGGCACCGAGACCCTCATTCAGAACTTCACCTTCGGCGGTATCCAGGGCTTCACGCGCAAGCCGTCGACGCCGTGGTACGACGACGACGGCAATGTTGCGGGCATTGTACACCAGGAGCGGAATCTTACATATGTCCTCGTCGCTGGGGCGGGGCACGAAGTGCCCCAATGGAGGCCCGCGCAGGCCCTCGTCTTCCTGCGCGAGTTCGTGCTCGGGACGAATAGTAACGGAACCGTCGAGGGGTCGCATGTGGTCGGCGGCGAGGACGCGGCGCTGTCTGGGGACTACCTGCCTGGAGGCACGGAAATCTTCTATGGTTCCAGCACGACTGCGAGTACGTCCACAGTTCCGAGCGCGACGATTGCGGCGTGGAACAGCTTCGTAGCGACCGCGCTTCCGAGCGGCAGCGTTCCCGGGAAGAGCTCCTCCGCGAGCAACGGAGTTACGGCGAGGGGCTCGAGATGGAATACTCCTGTCCTGTTTATCATTCCGGGGATAGTAGCCGTAGGGTCTTTACTGTACTGATCAGAGTAAACCTTCGTAGATTGTCATGGACTCCACCACTAGTACGCAATTATCATACCATCAGTAGAATCAAACGGACGTCGTGTAGAAACCTGATGACATATGTAGCGAGAGCTATTCTTCCGTATATTTTTGACATTCCACCCATGATTTTTCTCCGTAACGAGAATATCGTATTATTACTCACCGCCGTGGTGAACGGGCCTAACAAATACTATCTAGTCTGGCACAGCGACCGGCCTTTGATTCTACATGATAGCGATAGCAACAGTGCATTGAATTCAGAATTGCGCCGGCGCGTCGAGGCGACGCTCGACACGCGCGGTCACGTGTATATGCCGCACTCGATGCGCCACCGCCGCACCGACGATCGAGGCCAGACCCGCGACGACAAATTTCACTCACTCTTTCACGGTTTCATGTCAGCTCTGTCCCCCAAATGCCCTCCCACTGATTTATTTGCTGCTCGTTGCAACTTGCCGGCCACCACTATAAAAATATCCGTGGTGCCCCGTTTCAAGATTTGCAAAGCGACAGATCGGAAGGCAGTACGCGACGAGCGCTGCGACACGACTATCTCTGTGGAGCTGGGGAAGAATGAGCGAGCGCACGTCGCTAGGTGGCGTCACATCGGCCAGTACTTCCTCGCCGATCGAAGCCTTCGACTTCTCGAGATTGACTTTCGGCGTAGATGGAAGTATTTCCCAAATCGGTATGTCACAAAAGGGCTGCTTTCTGTCTCAGATTGAGCACAACGGCCTCGACTTCAGAAATGTATAAAGCGGCGACATACCTGGCCAAGCGGACGAGTTTCTCTCGTCCGAATTCCTGCAGCCTTCGTCCAGTCTTCGCCAAGTCACCGCACGAGTTCTGTGGATCCGTCTCTTTCGCGGCCAACGGCAGTCATGCCGACTTATCGCCTCTACTTTCGCCTTGTCCCGTCATCTCGCTTCATGTCCGCCGCGAGCCACAAGGCTATCGCTCGAGTACGTTCCTTCACCGCTTCGGTTAAGGCTCACTCCGTCCCCTATCTCGTACCGCCGCGCGAACCTCGCTCGAAGCATGTGGAGCATCACGGCCACGTGCGCGATGCAGTGCGCGCAGCGACGCGCCTGCACCGGCGCTAGTGCTTAACCTTCCAGCTTGGCTTCAGCCTACGCCCGCCCTAACGCCTCCAAAAGTTCTCATGCACACTCGCCCGTCGTGTGAGAAGAGCACGGGTCGACATAGCTGAGCCCGCGCAAGCCGAATCCTCAAATTGGACCAGCCAGTGCTGCGCCGGGCTTCACCGATCGCAGGAACTACATAGCGCGGAGCTCAGAGCTGCGCCCCGTCGAGCACCGAGGATGGTTTTCAAGAGCTTCTACACACTCGCACTGCTCTGTGTTGCCTCTGCGGGGCAGCAGACTCTTCCGAATTCGTTTCCCCATGTTTGGCCGGGACAGCCAGAGGGCGATTACAGCTCCGAGTGGCAAAGCTGTGAGTAACCCGCCTCGCATTCTTCTTTATCGCAGCTGACTTCTCGTCGCATCAGACTTTGAAGTGACAGGCCTCTCATCGGCGATCCCGACTGGCCTGACGCGTAGCTTTGCGGGAAACATCGCTGTCGATCGCGCAGGCCACCCGAACAACACGCTGTTCTTCTGGGGTTTCGAACGCGAGGGCGCGAACGGGACGCTCACCGCCGTTGCGGACGCGAGTAATACGGACCCGTGGATATTGTGGCTGCAGGGAGGGTAAGCGCAGTCATCTCGGCTTCTTACGCGGGTGCTGAGCGGGTCTGACATCACAGCCCTGGGTCTTCTGGCTTGCTCGGGTTGGCGACGGAGGTGCGGCTCGTGTCTACCTCTCTGCGACACCTATATTCACGCTGACAGTGGCGTAGAACGGCCCGATTCACGTCTTAAGCAACGGTTCATGGGTCTCGAACCCATACAGCTGGCACACACTTGCGGATACAATTTGGATGGACCAGCCTGTCGGTGCGTACTCCACACTACGCCTCGCTATGTCATCGATATGCTGATGGTAGCTACGCAGGAACGGGTTTCTCCACCTCAAGTTCGAAGGGTTATGGTGAGCTTTTGGCCATCGATGCCGCCACTTGCTCATGAGACTGGTCCAGCCGCGGACGAAGACCAAGTGGCCGAGGATTTCGTACGTTCATTCCTCCTGGATGGACGATAAGGCACTAAGGCCATCTACAGATTGGGTTCCTCACGAACTTGGTCAAAGTGTTCCCTATCCTCGCTACTCGCCCCCTCTACCTCATGGGTGAGAGCTATGCTGGGGCGATGATCGTGAGTACCGCATACATCACCCGCGCGACCTAGTGAAACGATGTATTGACTATCTGAACTTTCGCAAAGCCTTACATTGTCAAGCATCTTTTCGAAAGTCCGTCCAATCCAGTAACATTGGGCAAAGTCGTCATCGGAAACCCTGCTCTGGGTTCCGTAGCTACCCTCCGAGACGTCCCCGTGGTATGTGCACGGCTTAAGGCCGACTGAAAAGTTACTCACACACAACAGGTCAGCATCTTAGAAACATACCCAGCCATCATCGGATATGACCCAGATGTGTACAACTACTTCAAGGAACAGTAAGCGATGCTCGTCTTTGGATCAGGCTCGTGTCTCATCTCTCCTATAGGCATCACCTATGCGGATACGATCTGAATTTGACGTACCCTCAAATCGAGACGTTCCCCACCCTGAAGTTCACAAGTGGGCTGAAGGCGGCGCTCAACCGCGCCGCGAGTCACGCTTCCCGTCGGGCTGCCAAGCCGTGGAAAGATACCTTTCTGGACGAACTCGCCGCACGTCAACACGCCTCTGAGAAGAGTGTAAGTGCGAACAGGAGGGTTAAGAGGTCGGAATGGAAGCGGGACCTGTCCGGACGTCCAAATGGGACCATCGACTTCTGGTACGGTTGCGACATCTTCGACGAGATGACGGAATATGCCTTAAATTTCACACACCCGTGGAGTAAGTGACTTTGCATGTCTGTAAGTTTTAGCATCCCCTTATACTCTGCTCTAGCGATCGGGAACTTCGACACCTTCGACATCCCGGATGCAACCCACCCCGAACCAGTCCTAAACCCCTCTACCTTCCTGAACGATCCTCTCACGCGCGCGGCGCTGCACGCGCCAATCTCCAAGGACTGGAGCATGACCTTCAACTACCCCTGGGGCTCTGTGAGCGGGCATTCCGACCCCAGCGTGGAGCCCATCGCGTTCATGTCGGAGCTCGCCGCGAACGCGAGCGCACGCAACATCTCCTTCGTCTTCTACTCCGGGAACGACGACGCGCGTATAGCGCACCGCAGCACTGAGACTCTTATTCAGAACTTCACCTTCGGCGGTATCCAGGGCTTCACGCGCAAGCCGTCCACGCCGTGGTACGACGACGACGGCAACATCGCGGGCATTGTACACCAGGAGCGGAATGTGACCTACATCCTCGTCGCTGGAGCGGGGCACGAAGTGCCGCAGTGGAAGCCTGCCCAGGCCCTCGTCTTGCTGCGCGAGTTCGTGTTCGGGGCGAATCAGAATGGCTCCGTCGAGGGGACCAACGTAGTCGGCGTCGAGGACGCGATGCTGGCGTCGGGAGACTACTTTCCTGGAGGCGGGGAGATCTTCTTCGGGTCCCGCACGACTTCGGGGACGTTTACGTTCCCGAGCGCGACAGTTGCGGCGTGGAACAGCTTCATGGGGATCGCGGCTCCGACCAGCACCGCTCCTGCCCCTATCCCTGCGGCTAGTTCTCCCCGAAGCAATACGGCGAGGGCTTCCAGGTGGAACACTCCTGTCGTATTCGTCGTTACGGGCGTTGTAGCAATGGCGTCTCTACTGGGTTGAGAACTGCCTCCCTTTTACGTTTCACGTTTTCATGATTTCCCTCACTAGTCCACGCTTATGCTCTCGATAGAATCAATGGGACATTTTTTAGACATTTTAGACTTAGACGCAATCATACGGGCCCAATACCCATGGACAATTTTCGGCATTCGCAGTGATGAAGCATCCGGAACTGTTCGTGCGTCGAAGAATATCTGCCGGGAAAACCTCGCGAGTATCGCATTCAAAGCGACAAAATCTGATCATAATCGTGGTGTGCGCTCAGCGGCCCATATCTCGGTGGCGCCCGCCGTTTGATATGTGGCGATCCCTGTTTGTCAATATTTGGCTGCATATGGTGGAACGCCATATGCCACGTTTAGGGCAGGTGCAGTCCTGTCAAGGTCTGGTGGACACCGTCGCTCTCTCCCGTCTTTCTGTATAGCAAACCGTGTATCAACTAATAGCTCACGTTCTACCATGCCCATAGACACGACAGCGTCGGAAGACCTCGATATCTCAGTACATCACTTCGCTCACGAACATGCGGAAGAGGGGTCGGTTTCCGACCAACTTATTCTCGACAACGCCACGGCGCTAGTAACATGCCTGCGCGACGACGCAGTGTGGCACCCGCCACGGCCGATAGATTTCTCAGTCTTCTGTGAGAGATGTTACTCTATCTTCTCTCGCAGAAGGTCTGACGATCCTTGTTGTAGCTCTCACCGAGAAGGGCGTTCAGTACGCCATAGAGCCATCGCCTGTACGCGAACAAGGCTCCGGACACAAGCTCGGATGCACCCGAGAAAAAGAGTGGGGAGAGCCGGTGCAGCCGGACGAGGTCGACGAGGGGTTGGAATATTTGGAAGAGTTCGACCACGGACTTCTTCGTGGCTTGCTTGCAGCCGCTGTCCGCGTAGTGCAAGAGCCCTCAGCTAAAATCGCCATTCAAGTCCCGCCAGAGGTTCCGACAACACATGGCGACCAAGGACGGGCAGCACGACCAGATAAACGCAAAACGTACAGCGAGCGGTCCATCTCGCAAGTCTCGAAGCGACCCCGTTTTGACGAGGGCTCCTTGTTCGATGCTCTCCCACTTGTAAGTTCAGCATACAGCCCGATTTTCAGGCCGCCATGGCTAAAGATGACCGTTAGCCACATTTCGAATCTTGCCTCATGACATTTGAGAATCCGTGGCCGCCCGTCCAGCAGGCCGACTTCTACCCCGCTGCCCCAATACCCATTCCCCCTCACACGCATGCGACTGTGGAAGAGCATGTCGCCGACGAATTCTCGCGGCTCGCGTGGGTCATTCCGGTTCGTGGCTATCTGCCATGGGAAGGCGCCACGCCAGCATCTGTCCTCGCCGACTCTCCAGACGATGGTGTGCTTGATCCACAGATACTCAAACCCGAAGCGCCCTATCAAAACCCCGATTCGCCCTCGATAGTCTGGACACGAGACGCGCTCCGCGCGTTTTGGCAGTTCCTGCAGAAGCTGCGCGATGCAGACAATCTAGGCCCGCTCGGCCTCGCGTTTTACCACCTGCCCGCGTCGCATACAGGGTCCTCCATGGATCCAGCTTCATGGCACCACGGCTCCCACAAGCAGGACTCGACGTCGTGGCCAGTCTCTCCTTTGCAAGACAACGGTTGCCCTGAGGCGTTGGAGGCGCCCCGATCTACCCTGTGCCAGATGGACTACATCAAGGTCTACCACGACGCGCGCTATACGAAGTTTCTCCGGAAGGTCTTGAATGCGTGGGCGTACAGGAGGCCTAGCGTCAAAGTCCGGATGCTCAAGGGAGCTACGCTGGCGTTACTGGACGAGTGCGAGAAGGGGCTTCTCCTTTGTTGATCTTGGCTCGCTGTCTATATCGTATACTTACGCGCTCCGGTACGTCCGTTTCCCCGTGCGCATGTTGCTCTTCCACTGACCTTGTCGTCTACTATGTAGTAGTGCTTAGCATCCTCGATCACCATACGCTGCTAAATGCTTAATAGCTGTTCCGGCCAAGTTGTCTGATGCGCTTTCGACTTTTCAGTGACGCCCCTTGCACCAGACCATAAAAACAACGCGACGCCGGTGCGGCAAATCTACAGGGAAGTCGAATTGCCATCACAAGACACAGCGCGACGCGCCCTGTCGGGCGCCACGTGGCTCGAACAACGGGCCCAAAGTCCGCGCGCTTGCGCGGGCCGCAGGCAGTTCTGTCCTTCCCGCATTTATCTCCTCCCGCCTTTACGTGGCCTCTTTCTACAGAACGCGGTGGCGCGATGAGAAGCCACAGAGCAGGTCCGTACGGGTCTGATGATCCTGGGTTCCTCCGTGCGTGGCTTACTTGTGACCTATCATATGGTGCAGCGTGCGCCCTGCTCGCCGTCATCGCCGTAGGCGCGGCGGCGGCCTTCTGTGTTCAAAGTGAGTATGCGCGCATCCATATAAAGTGCGGCATCATCTGAGGGCGGGTTCGTCGCGCAGCGTTCGTGATGCTAGCACACACCATGACGTGGTCCCATCTCCTCTCCCGCTTGAGTCTCTGGGCCGCCATCCTCCCCGCTTTCAGCTTGGCCTCGTCGGCGCTGCCCAACGTCGTCGACCTTGGATATGTGCAGTACCAGGGGAACCTCTCGTTCTCGAACACAGTCGCGTATCTGGGTGTCCCGTATGCCGAGCCCCCACTCGGCGAGCGTCGCTTCCGGGCACCTCTCCCTCTGGACACAGCACGCATTGCGCGCGAGGCCAAGGGGAAAGTCGTAACTGTGAACACCAACCCCGACTTCTGTGTCCAAGGAAGCACCGGAGGTAAGTTCGCAGTGTCAATGATGCCAAATAGACTCTTGTTTACTCAACTTGTGGTCGTGCGGCGTCCAGCTGGCGAAGCTGGAGGCGCTGGCAGCGAAGACTGCCTCAAGGTCAATGTATACGCCCCTGCAGGTGCCAAGAGCGGGGATAAGTGTGAGTGCACAGGGACCTGTTGAATGGAACGATGCTCATGCATTTCCGCTCAATAGTACCTGTTCTTGTCTACATCCACGGTGGAGGTAGGGGACCTAGCAAACGTTACGTACGGCAGAGCTCACGCCATAGCACAGGTTACGTCTACGGCAACCCCGCAAACTGGCCATTCGACGACTGGATCAACCAGTCCCCCAACGTGGTCATCGTCTCGGTCTATTACCGCCTCGACTCTTTCGGCTTCCTGACCGTCCCCGAGCTGGCTAACAGCGCCCTCGGAGACCTCAACGCCGGCTTCCAGGACCAGATCCAGGCCCTCAAGTGGGTGCAGCAGCACATCAACGCATTCGGTGGCGATCCAAGCAAGGTCACTATTAATGGCGAGAGTGCGGGAGGCTCGTCCATAGAGTTGCACCTCGTTGCCCACGAAGGGCAGAAGCTGTTCTCCCAGGCGATTGCTCAAAGCGTGTACCGTGCCCCGCTGTTCGAGCCGGAGCAGCTACGTGTCAGTGCCCGTTTCACATATCGTTCTTTCAAGTCCGTGCTGCTCACACCCTTGCCGCAGCCGCTGTTCGACTTCTACACCGCCCAGGCTGGTTGCGGCACCGGCTCGGTGTCTGTCGCGTCCCGCTTGGCGTGCCTGCGAAAAGCCAGCGTGAGCGCCCTCGCACGCGCTCAGGACGCGGCGATGTACAACTTGTGAGTGCTGGAACCACAGCATGCGCGCAATCAAACTGACGCCATGTATAGCACCGGCCATGTCAAGGGCTTCCGCCCCGTGCTGGACGGCAAACTCCTGACCGAAGCGCCCACCGTGTCGCTCCTCGCTGGCCGCTTTGCGGACGTCCCGGTCATAGTAGGGTGCGTGGCTGCAATCGCACACGCTGCTGTGCCCAACGCGCATGGCCATGCTGACGTTATACATGTATAGTGCGACGTCGAACGAGACGCTCTCTGGCGGCACGAACATCACCGCCGCGCTAAAGTCGTACTTCCCCGGGCTCACGGACGAGGATCTCGTCGAGTACCTGCAGCAGTACCCGGCGTCTGAGTTTGACTCGGACACACAGCGTTTCACGGTCGCCACGGGGGATTCCGACGTCAGATGCGGGGTGCGTGTTTCCCGCAGACCAGCAGATACCAATAACGTGCTCACTGCATGCACAGAGGGAGATCATCGGGCTCGCGGCCGCACGCAAGAACAAGGCGTACACCTACCGCTATAACCAGGCCGTGCCGACGTCGAATTCGACCTCCGTCGCGCACGCCTCCGAGAACTGGATGATGTTCCGCGGGACGTCCACCGGGTACGTCTTTCCCCACATTTCAGGCCTGCGTCGAGAGCGCGGAGCTGACGCATGCACTGCACGCAGGTTCAACGGCACGACGACCTTCCAGCCGCAGCGTCCGATCGACAAGGCATTCGCGTCGGAGCTAATCGCGTACTGGCTGTCGTTCGTGCGCAGCGGGGACCCCAACGCGCACAAGCTTGCGCGCGCGCCGGTGTGGCCCGCATACAGCCCCGAGAGCAGGCGGCGCATCTCCCTGCAGGAGGGTGCCAGCACGGACGTCAGCGGGAGCACCATCGAGGACGAGCCGCAGCTGGAGACCAGCCACTGTGCGTTCGTGGCGAGCAAGGCGCAACACCAGCAAGCTTGAAGTGGATATTTGGGAGATGAAGTTACGGTAGTGGCGACGAGTGATCTGTAAAACGAGCACGAGCGAGGTGTTGGCACTTCCGCTTAACACGAATTGGTGTATAATACACTTGATACCAGTCATGGTACACATAGGTTCCGGATTCTGGGGTCAAGGGAAACTGGTACGCATCACCAAGAGCACGCATATAGCGACCGACCGAGCTCCTGCGCAGAGCTTGAAGCCTGGAAGCCTTGACATTCTTGCACAAAGCGCGCTGGTGGATGGGATGGGAGCAGGCTATTGGAGAAGACGAATGCAGCAACGAAGGGCTGGCAATCGTCCGAGTCCCAAGTTGAGCCGAGCTGTTAACCCGCATCGGACGAGCGGGGAGCGCGCAGATCTGGTCTTGCGTGGCAAGGGAGGGCGAGCGTCGATGTTGAAGGAGGCGTGAATTCAGACGGGATAACATCGTTCAGCCCGACGCGCCACGTCCGCGACCACGTCCGCGCCCTCTGCCACGCCCTCTGCCTCCGCCGCCGCTATTGCTACCTTCCGTCGTCTCGGTCGCAGGGGCGGAAGGTGTCGGGGCGCCATCTCCGCCGCTCTGGCCCTGCGGTGCCCTCGCGAGGATCTTCGGTGGAGGCGGCCCACCCTGTGCGTCGCGTTGTAGAATGGTCGGGGCCGCGGGAGCCCCACGGCCGGGTCGTTTGTCCTTCCCGCCAGCTTTCCCGGGATGGCCAGCAGTTGTGGGGGTTGCGCCACCATCGGCAGCACGGTCGACGTCCTTTCCTTTATCCTTCTCCCTCTCGTGGTCCCGGCGAGCCTTACGCTCGCCAGCACTGACGGTCGCACCTGCTCCACTCATCGCGGCCTCGAACTGGCGCGACGCGATACCCAGTACCGGCCGCGAACGGCGCGCGGGGGCCTGTCCAGACGTGCCAGACGCGTCGGCGTTGGCAGCGGCGGGCGCGGAAGATCCTGAGGTAGACTGCGCAGGTGCGCTGCCCGCGGCGGAAGGCGGAGCCTTGCGCTCGCGAGGTGCCTTCGGCGTCTTTAAAGGGCCCGCAGGTTGCTTCCCTCCCTGAGTGGGAGGCGCACTAGTCTTGGCATCCTTAGCTGCGCCCCCTTGCTGTTGTGAGGCCGCCTTCGCTGCGGCGGCTGCCTTCTTGCCTGCCTTCTTGCTCAGGCTAGCAGAGCCTTCTGCAACGGCCTTCTCCTTCCCTCCGGCAAAGGCTGCACCCTTCTTCTTGCCGTCTGCATGCTTCGAGCCCGACGCGAGCGATGCGAGTGCGGCGGGGTCCTTGTAGTGTGCGTGATTGCGCAGGATCGCTTCTTTGTCCTTTTGCGCGGACTTCTCGGCTTTGAGCGCCTCGAGGAGGGGTGTCGTGGTGGGTGGTGGCGCAGGTTGAGTTGAAGCGACTGCGTCTATCTGTTAGCAACAGTAGACCGGGTGTATTTCCGTAGGTCATACCTAGAGTCTCCAGTGTGTCGGCGTCTGAGGGCTTGGTGGACGCGTCCTTGAGAGACTGGAGGAAAGAGATATAATCCTCCTCTGTTCCGAGTGTTAGCTGGAAGCACTGCCGGAGGGAAGCATGTACGAGACGTACCTTTCTCTATCGTCCCAGCCCTGGCATCCTTCTTCTTATCCAACGGCACCTTTTGGAATGGCGCAAACTCTACGATCGCCACGGACTCGTTTCCTGCGACCTAGGGTGAGCGGCGCCATCATTAGCCACGACCGGGAAGCATACACGCACCAGCCTTGTCTCTGAAGACGTGCCCATCGTACTCCCGACTAAATTCTGCGAGCGCGCCTTCGTTCTTGAACGCGATGTACGCCCGCGAGGGGATGTTCTCCTTGTTAAGCCTGCCGCGATATCAACTCGCGCGTCCATCGCAGCACAGTGAGACTAGCACGTACTTCGTCTTGAACTTTCCCGGGTAGTACACCCTCCAGGAGACGGTCTCGTCCGAGACCCATGACGCGACACTCTGCCAGAAGATGTCCTCGGGCAGGTTGGGGGGCAAGCGGCGCACGACCGTCTTGAGGCGTTCGGCCTGCGACTTCTGTCCGCCGCCGCCTCCACCACCGGAGGCCTTGGACTTCTTCTCCTTGTCCTTGTTCTTCGCCTTTACCACCGGTTTCGGCACATCGGCGGTAGACATCGCGTACAGATGGTGGTGGTGGGAGGGAGAGCGCGCAGGTGTCCTCCAAAGCGTTGAGCGCCTGTGCTTCAAGTAAGCATCCAAGTCTTTTCACGCACGATGGGAAGAGCATTCAGCGCATGATAGCATTTGTTATTTAAGTAGTCCATAAGTATATATGCAGTCATATAATCATACTACTATACAACTAACGATCGATGTCCGACATCGCGCTTAACGGCCTACACATAGGAGGCTGTAGCAAAATGTAGGGGGTGACTAGTGTAAGCATCTCCTGTGGAAAACAACAAACTCTAGGAAGAAACATACCCTCGTCGCTAGTCAACGGGCTTCTCCTATCAATCGTACATCCGACGGACTAGCATACGTGACTAGTAAGGAAAATGATACAACGATCACACAACAGAGCTCAAGACGAGACACAGCGATGCAGCGATGGCGTTCACGGAGTCGTGTCCGAAAGACGATGTGGCGTCGACGCGGGCTCGATACTCAGCCTATAAACGCAACGGAATGACCGCCGCCAACGAATCCCTGCCCAGAGCCACCATTAGCGGGTGCACGCTCTCCAAGCCAGACTGGGATGCGACACATACGTTTGATAGAGCGAGCGCGGGTCGATCTGCGGCTCCGGCGACCATTCCGGGCGATATAGCGTCCATGTGCACGCGCCCTTGGTGCGGAGGAACAGCGCGACGTACTCGAAGTACGCCCCGGTCTGCAAGATCGCGAGCAGCTCTAGTCCGCGGGCGTCGCGGGCGTTCTCCCACTGGCGCGTGGCGGCCGGGACACGCCACGGCGCGTGCAGCCCGTCCCGGATGTCGAGGTTGAGGTACAGCGCGTGCAGATACTTGATAGAGCTGAGCGTGCGTGCAATGTGCAACTGTGACGCCAGTGAGCACAAATTGTGCTACTTGGATGGCGTTGCTAGCAGGCGCCAAAAGATGCTTACGTATGGGACACTCTCGTTCGGGTATGCTTTGTATCGGTGTATTTCGAGCTCCTGTAGGAGCGGAAGTGTCCGTGACAGGTATTGCAGGAGCTCGTCTTCCGCGGCGTCGGCATGGTAGACCAGTTCGAGCACAGACAAAACAGGGGCGGATATACGTTTCAGGATGGTCAGACATTCAGAGGATGTAAGGATAGGAGATGTTGAGAAAGGCGAAGGAGTGTAGCGTTCGTGAAAGCAGTGCCTCGGAGCGTCGCGAAGCGAAAGAGCTGTCAGACCATCCCCAAGGCAGGAGAATATGGGATCGTCCGGGTTTGGATACGAGATCGTCAACGAACGCAGATGATAGAGGTTACGGGAGGGTTCTTTGAGCAGATGGGGGCGCAGCATCTCTGGTAATTGCGCCACTTCGATGGAAAGCGAGCGTAGGTTCGGCATGCGTAGGAGTAAGAAGGGGATGGCGCGACATTGATCCGGATGTGTATATAGGCCGGTGAGTGCCAACGTACGAAGGCGAGGCCAGTCCGTAGCGGCCATCTCCAGAAGCGGGGCCGTCTCGACGGGAAGGGTGAGGGACTCAGCTATGGCCGACATAGGGAGAACAAGCGCACGGAGGTAGCTGGACTCCAGAGCGTACACAGCTTCTGGACTGATCCTTTCCCCCGTGATCTCGACCGTGCGCCATTGGGAAGGATTGTATGCGAACTTCGTGAGCTGAGGGCTGGGGAGAGAGAGGTTGGACGGGATATGCAATGACGCAGACGTCCATGTCGACTTTTTGCCGAAAGACAGAGATGTGACACCAGGATGCTTGAGGCATCGCATGATAGCCTGCCAGGGAACGCCTCCAGGGACGTTATCGAATACAACGGATTGGACTGCAGGGAAGTAGCAGAGATCCACGCCAAACAATGGCAGGTTTTCCGGATATTTGAGCGAATGAGAAGTTGGAGGGAGACCATGTTGGCCTACGTAGATCCGAACGATACACGGGTCATCGACCTCGACAGTATAGATTATGTTCCTTGCAAATGGATAAGTGACAAGGGGCACACGGCACGGAAATGATCCAAAAGGCTAACCTGACGAATGAGCAGATAGAGGCCGGTGGAACTCTACTGCAATCGGCGCTTCCGTAACAACTGTGGAACAAAATGGGCATGCAATGAGAGCGCATCCTTCGAGATGTGCATGACAAGTTTTTGATTGAGTGCTCGTCGTCTTCGGCGTCACTCCGTAATGCCGCCACTTCTTGTAGAATGCGGTATACAACGTCCCCAATGAGATCCTCCAGTCGAAGGCTGGAAAAGTCAGTTATACCTGTACGAATGGACTACGCGAAGCTCATACCAATAGCCCGCCATTATAGCCAAGGATGCGGGATTTAAAGGTCACTCCAACCTCAGTGGCTTAGTAGCCAGGCGAAGGCAAACCCAGTGCGACGAAGGTGGGACTGACTCCGAGAGACAAACGCGAGCGCGAGCGCGACAGTGATGGCGGAGACTCAGACGTCGACGATGATGACAGCGACAAAGAGAAGGATTGCAAGGGCAAACGGAGTCGCTGCTGCCCCTACTACTCACCGGCACCAGCCCGATGTTGGTGACGGAAGGCATGTATAAGCGCTGAAAGAAACCGCCAGCCGCCCAAGCGCGATTACTCCGACGTTACTCCGACGTGGACGATGCTCATCAATATTAGTCTTGCCAGCCTGAGTGTTACAGCTGCCAGTGACCTCTTCGACTGATTGTCGATGAGAATGAGAACGAGCCACCACCACGCATACAGCCAAACAAATTGCAGAGGTGAGTACTGAAGTTTCAACTTGAGGCGCAGCATAGGACGGTGTCGCAGGGTCTCGCTCACTCACTGCAGCAACGCCCGCTCAACCTAGGCTCGTAAACCAGCCTCACGTTCGGGGGCGGAAGACAATCGTTCCTCCCGAAGGGAGGCTGGAACATCGTGTGAGGGGGGGTGGTGAGGTCCCCCGTGGGAACGTCTGAGTTTGAACGTGCCGACGGCACGCGAACCCACCAAGTCTCTACCCGCATACATACTCGCGTCGCGGCGCGGCGCGCAATATTCGCGTTCAAGGCGCGTTTGAAACCCTTTTGGCCTCTCTGTAAGCCTCGTTTACCCTGCATAAACATTATCATGCCTGCGATAGATTGCGCTGTCTCCCAGGAACGGGGAAAGTCTATCGAAAATGGTTACGAGGCGAGCATAGGCTCCGTGATGTTCCCGTACACATTTTATGCAATTGTCGTCCTCAAGGTCTGATTCACGCGACCTGAAGGCACACTAAGAAACCGGCATTCCGACGAAATGAGACTGCTACA
>MNAD01000764.1:0-43608 GCA_001895945.1 Trametes pubescens
CGAGAACATGACAGGAATAGATAAAACTTTCGCGACATAGGATGTGGGTCAACACGTCGAGAATATGGCGAAAATGTTGCATATATTTTTGGCCATGTTCGAGCCATGTTTCCTAACGCGAACATGGCATGAACATATCCGACATGTTTTTGGCCGGAACATACCAGAGCACATGACGATAACTTTGGTCGTGTTTGCGGAATGCTCGAACGGGCAGTATGGCGAAAACATAGCGGGAATATTGTCGATGTTTTCGACGCCATGTTTTTGCTGGGGTTTCTGCCCAAATTTGGCAATAATAGTCAGCATATCTTCCGCATATCCTGACTCGAAACATAGCGCGAAAACATAGCGCAAACATATCGGACATGTCCGTTATGTTCTGCTCAGAAATATGGGAAAGTCATGACAGAAAATCTTTCAAATATTCTGCGTATGTTTACTCAATGTTCTCATTGATAACATGGCACGCCCATTATTTCTATTCTTGCCGTGTTCTCGGCATGTTTTTGACGGAAACACGGCGCTTTGCCCCCTGTGTCAGCGACTGCCGTCAGTGTTGCCTCTCTTCTCGTGGTGCGTTCGCCTTAGGATCAGGCATGGATGTCTAGTGCGCCCGCTGTGAAGCGTACCCACGCATTGACGCCGATCGAGCCCACACTTCTGTAGACCACTACTGCAGCCATGCATTTCTTCGCTTGTCCAAGAACGCAGCACTTAGGCAGTGATTGAAAAAGGGACGGGTTTTTATGCGTCTCGCTATGCAGCGATAGCCTCGCCTCTGATATCACTAAATCATCCGAAGAGCCGTAGGACGTGTGGCGAGCTGCCCACCGCGACGCGTCCGATGCGTCCCTCCCGATCACGAACATCGGGTTTTGTCTGTGTTCAAACACGGTTAAGGACGACTAGTATAAGGACCATCTCAGTGTGATGCTGATAAAGGCGCTCTCAAAATATCAGGTAGGTACTCACATTTATAGAAGCATGAGGCATACGAATACGCTACACAGGCTACTGACACGGTATCGTCCTTCTGCAAGGTCGCTGGTATCCTGATCGCGAAGGAGTCTTGGCGGGATTGGATCACAAAGACGACTGGATGGCAGGGATGAAAAACAACCTCGGGGTTACGATCACGCACTGAGTCAATCGCAAGCTCTTCCGCCACGCTGGTATGTCCTTTCTCTAGCTTGCTCAGGTTTGCTCTGAAGGCTGATGCATTTTCTGGAAATAAGAGGTGATCCTTTGGGACTGGAAGAACGCACCGGACGTCAAATCGGCGGCAGGATCCGTCGATGAGGTCTCCAAAGGGATGCTCCCGCGGGCTCAAGTGTTCTCGGCGTGCAGAGCACAATGCCAGCGGCTGCCAGGAACCGGTTTGATAACGTCGGCTGGTGCGGTTCATTCGCTAGTTGAACCATCATAGACAGATGCGCGCCGAAAGACTAACCGTTGCAATCCCGCACAACCCTACTATGTGTCCCCGTGATCATTCGGTGATGCATCAGAACCCGAGGTGTGAGCGTATTTTTCACCTTCATGTGCTGAAATAACTTGGTGTCATTCTCCAGGAGAGCATGTTTGCGAAGTTCGCCCAGGTGTAAATGGTAGTTGTATGAGAAAAGAGGTAGGTCAACTCGACCGTGAGGGGCGCTTTGTGAGGACCATGGTCCATTGACGCTGGAAGTGAAGGTTGCGAACTCGTCTTCGACCACCATCATCATATTTCATACGACTGGCCGCCATGTCGCCTGATGATAGTAAAAGGTAAGCTCATGATACTGCAACGAATTCTGATGACAATGACCCGACGAACCGTGTAGTATGTTCAGTAATTCCGCCGCGGCGTGCCACGTAACAACCACCGCCGCCCACTCTGATTTCGCCTCACCCATACTCTTAAACGAAAACATGCCAAGCCCGCTCTATGGCCTTCCTACCATTCGCATGGATCTCTGTCGGCTCATCACTTCTACATTCCAAGCGGGCAACACGGACGGGCGTGCTCAGCGGGAACATTTCGAGCTCGAACTATCGCGCTGTTGAGTTCACTATGCGTCCCAATCTCTACCTCTCCGGGTGCCGAGGACGGGCGGCAGGGGCGGTCCTCCGTCCGTTGTCCAAATCTTGTGACCCTCACGCTGCCGGGTTGGGCATGGGGAAACGACGCAGTGAAGGTCTTCGCGTGCCTTCGCGCGCGTGCTGCGGGTGGGGCCCCGAAGCTGAAGCTGCTGGTGCTGAAGCTGCAGGAAAACACTTGCGGACGTCTTCGGCAGGCGTTGCGCGAAAGTGTGGAGCGGTTCGTGGATTGAGGACCCGCACAGGCATGGTCTTCCTGATGAATGTGCTAAAATAAGTTCCTTACAGCTTGTTTGGTCGATATTCGCCGAAACTGTTGCTGGGTACCCGAGTACATATTGGTTGTTCGAACTCGAGGGTCTGTTGTTGAAAACACATGCTTGTCTCTTTTGCGTAGTACTTATCCCAGAGATCAAATCGCGCGATGTAACGAGTCCACGTGGGCTGAGAGTCGTACACTATGGACCAGTGACACTGCTAAAAGCGACGACGGCGGCAATGATGGTCGAAGACACCGCGTGGTCAACCACTGCAGCTGCCGCTCGTCAGCGAACAAGCACCACCGTGACATGTGTCATACAGAGCAAATTCGTACGCATAATGGGCAAACTTAATCATCCTACGGCGCCGTATCCCTTACTATCGAGTCCTTCTCGACCGCTGGGCAATGCCAGTGCAACAGCAACAGTCTCAGCGACCTTCGATAGAGCTTGACAAGTAATCTTTTCCACGCTAGCTAGTAAGAGAGACGGCTCAGCGGGCGCGAGGTCCACAGCAGGCCCGATGGGTTTGCGCAATATGACGAATGGATTCATGAGGATATTGGTACAATGGCGGAACACTAAGTATGGCCATGGGTCTGGATCATGGACGAGACACATATGTTTCAAAGTGAGACAACTCGTACCGGATTGGACCGCTGATTCCCCCGTAGATGTACGTACGACTGGAAACCGAGCGGCGACGAGTTGGAGACACTGTGGTAGGGATAACAAAACTGGACTGAAACCCGAGGACCGACTGACTGAGCGATGCGTAGCTTGACCTCCGTCTCCGGTGAAGTTGGTACCACACCGGCTCTGAAGACTTGGTGGGCTGCCTGAGGGCCCTCACACGCGGGTGAACTTCCACAGTTGGGCGCCCTCACCGGTTTTGAGGGTCAAGAGGCCGATCTGCAGATGAGGTAGGACATCAGCGGGTATCCGTATGAGCATCAGGCTAGCTACTTACCGGCGTCCTGATGACAGCGTTTCCATCTGCGAGGTTGAAGACAAAGGCCGTGTTCGGCCACGAGATGCTGAGGGCACATAATCAGCCAACATTCTGTGCCAGCGCGGAAAGACATACATGATGTTTTCACCCTTCTGCTCCACCTTCCAGCTGACCGGGTACGTGCTCGCGACAATGCCAGCGTTGTCCCGTGGGCCGCCCTCGATTGTGAGAAATAGCGCGAGTCCCTTTGTCGAGGGGCGAAGGCAGCGGATCAAGTAGCCTTCTCCGGCGGGAATAAACTCGAACTATGACGGTCCAGGCGTCAGCTAGCAGCGTTATAGCGATCCCGAGGTACCCACCTGCTGATTGTTATTCCCCGTGGGAGTAAAACCGATAAGGGTCTTGTTGTCGTCGCCAGACAGGTCCATGACCGTGCCGCTACGTGCGTTCGTGAGCTTGTATACGCCGGCGGTCCACGTGCCGGCACCGGCCTGAGGGACTGCGGTAGACGTGGTGCTCGTCATAGTAAGAGTCGGGTGAAAGCGAAGTGTTTAGAGAAAGGACGAGGGGATCGAGTGTCAGTGACCTGTCCATCCGAGAGCCAGGACGACCTTTATATACGTCCATTCGTGGTCCACTAGAGATGTCTTTTCTGGGCCTGCCATATGCCATAGCTGTAGTATCCTGGGACACTGTAAATGTGGCGTGGTAGTATCGAAATATGAGAGCCCATCTGCATCGAAGCGTACCGAGCTGTCAGTTATGGACGCGGCATGTGGACCTCAGAGGACATCTCGGCGCTCTTCTGTCGCCCGAACAGTCAGTCGTACTACGTAGAGCCTGCAAGATCGTTAGCTGAGAGAGTTTGCACAGACCCACTAAGTTCCGAGCCCTGACAGCAAGCGCCTTCCGTGCCAGAGAACAGTTCGCCTCCAATGGATGAGAGATGTATGGAGTTAAGCTGACCATGTAGAGTCCGACCTAGGCCGCCTCGGCGCGCGCACGAACTTGAAGTTTGATGCCTCACCTTCGAATCTGTCCGGTCAGACCTTTTCTTGTTGCGAGACAAGTACTGGTCCAGTAACTTCATAGATCTAGAGGAGCACATTTTCAGAAGTCTCCACAAGCCGATACTGATGTCGCCGGATGTGTGCGCGGAGGGAGGGTAACTTAAAGTAGAGGAAGTTCAAGCGCCGCCGCCGACTGGTTTCCACGCGCGCCAATAAGTGCAGCTATCAGGTATGGTACGTAAGTTGTAAAATTCACCTGGACCTTATGCCCGGTAGAGTTGAAATGGGAGGTGCCAGCAGAGGCACTCGGCGTTGTTCCGACTCGTCGGCGCCATAGCACTGACATCTTCAAACTACTCAGGCGGAGGAAGCGGTTTGTCCCGTCCTGGGTAGTTGGTACGGCGTCTTGATACCTTGGCGCTACAGAGAGCCATGCCCGGTGGCGGGTTGATAGAAGGTATCGAACACCGTATCCCCTGCAGGGATGCGTGCTTTCCTGCTTGTTAACCGCCTTACCTCGGGACCAGACATCTTAGCTCAAAAGACAACGCACGGGATGTCCTTCACAAGAATACATCTGGAGTACGTCACAGACGCACGCCATTGGCTTGCCGAGCACCGGATCCTAAGACAGGAATTTGGAAGCGGCTGAGAGTGCTGCAAGGAGAATTCAACGAACACGTTGGCAGCCTCGGGCCAGTCACGTTCGAGCTCTTCCCCTCCAGACGTCTGCGGTGGAAATGACACCCGTAGTCTCGCCCCTAGTGTCTCCGTCCCGCGCTAAGATATCACCCAGGTTCGCGCGACGTCTCCTCGCCTCCCTACGCGCTGACTGCACCCATGACTCCCTCGAGGGCGAATAGCGCAAGAACCATTGAACGATGCGATGCGGGATCGTGAACTTAGAACCTACACCCGGTGAGCCCTGCATCATGAGTTCCTTAAAGGCGGCGGTCGGAGATGTCGATGTCCGAATAGCAGCGCCGCCGTCTCCGCATGCACGACTGCCCCTACCAAGATCGTTTGGACAGTCGCTGCTGGATGTGGGACATTTTCTTGGTTCATTTGAGTGCCCAGGTCGCCCCCTGCACGCGTGCACGCAGACCGGTAGCGGGAGCAGCAGCACCGAAGGTTGACAGAAAAGCGCCATTGTCAGTCAACCAAATGTCGGACGAAGAGAGATGATAAGATATAATTCCCATGAGCGCAGCGCGAAGATATCATCCAACAGAACCGGTCCATAGCAGAAGGAGGCTCTCCAGCGGTCCTATTTGCCCAAGTTATCCGACCACGACTCGTACTTATCGATCTCCTCTGTCAGAGTCCTGATCTTCTCCCGGATCAGCCCAATCGAGTCCTTCCCGACCGGGAAGTGCAGCGGCGGGCTCGACAGCCTTGAGAACTCGATGATCTTCGCCACCGCAAGAGACGCGTCGGCGGGCGCGAGGTCGGCGGGCGTGTCCGCCTCCTTGCCCGCGCCCTTCATGAACGCGCCGCGGAAGTTGTAGACGGGCAGTGCAGGGTTGGTGTACGCCGGGTGCTGCGGCACCATGATCATGTTCGTGTCGAGGTTGAACACGGACGTCTTGAATGCGCCGGGCTCGATGATCGCGACCTGTGTAACTGAACGTCAGCCGGATAATGTCGCAGAGCGAGGCAGAGGAAGGCTTACCTTGATGTTCCAGGCGGGATCGACCTCTTTCGCGAGCGACTCGCTGAAGCCTTCGAGAGCTATTGAACGAAAGTGGTGAGTAACAGCAGGGATACAGGTCCGAACTAGCAGGTCACTCACCATGCTTCGTCGCAGAGTAGAATCCAATCGCAGGGACGCCGGCCAAGCCGACCATCGCGCTGTTCTGCAGCAGCAGCCCGCCCTGCGGCTTGTTCTCCTCGCGGAAGAACCGCACCGCGCGCTGCGACACGTGTACCGCGCCCCAAAAGTTCACTTCGAACAGCGGTCGTGCCACATCGTCCGGAAACGCCTCGTTCTCTCCGACAGCGACGTAGCCGGCGTTGTTAAACACGATGTCGATGCGGCCGAACGCGGCCTTCGCCTGCACGAATGCGGCATCGATGTCCGCAGGCTTCGTGACGTCGAGTTTCAAGACGCGCAGACGGTCCGCAGGGTACCTCTTCGCGAGGTCGTTGAGCGCGGCGGGCTTGCGAAGAGTCGCGACGACCTTGTCGCCGCTCTCGAGGGCTTGGATCACGGTCTCGCGGCCGAAGCCAGAGGAAGAGCCGGTAACTGCGCGATGACAGATTAGATGATGTTGACATAGGATGAAAAAAATACTCACTGAGCCAGACGCGGGATGCGGACATTGTTAGTTGGTGGTTGGACTGGTGGAAGTAGATTGAGTTGCTGTTGGATGGTGTTCTGCCCTCTCCCGACGACGCCCTCTTTATACCTCGCCATGGTGTTCGCGTCGATGGTGCTCTTCGCTACATAGATACATTATGTGGCCAGTCGCTAAGCGCAACTCACGACGCCGTAAGCTGTAAGGCTGGATTGGAGAGTGTGAGCGAGTGAGACATGACAAAGCCGCCCAGTGCTCACCGAGCAAGGAAGCGCCGGCGAGTCGACGGAGGTCGACGGCGAGTCTGATCTGATGGCTGACTCACCTCCCTTCCACCCTCTGGCCTGCGCGGTCACCCTCCGAAGACAGAATATAGAGACTGATGAGAGAGGGTGCATTGTCGTCATCGCACGCGCTGATTAAGTCGTCCCCAAAGGAGCGATGGTGAGCTGTAACTTGTAGCAGCTCAGTCACTTATCGGTCTGCAGCTGAGGTGCTCATATATATGAACATCATTCTGTGGTCCGATCGCAAGGGCAAGCCCTCTGCGCAGCCATGTGTAGGAGAGAAGCGGAGGATCGTGGCTTACAATTGGTGAGAAGAACTTTGCATCGCCATGCGAAGTCAAGGATGTACATGTTCTAATGCATCGTGGTTTGGGCATGACGCAAAAATCTCGCCGTAGGCTCATTACAGTGCAGCTGAACCAAGTTCAGTGGGATCAGATGTTTGTTAATGTAGATGTTACTCACTACGCAAGTGTGCATCCGCGACACATGTCAGGCCCAACGATACATACACTCGTACTGCATAGGTCTACACGAAGCCGGCTCTTTCCGAACATTCGAACGGCCTTGCATTCAAACCAGGTATGTTGTGGACACGTGTAGGCTGCGTCTTGGAAGTTCAGACCCTATGGCGCAGGCCGCCAGAAAAGCCGTTGCCGCCGAGACTTCAAATATTCCACCGAGGTCGGTGCCAGATAGCAGTTTTTCGAGCATAATGCAGGGTTATTGGTTGCCCAATATAGCGACAGACACACCACGTTGAACGGATGGATTGGCATGAGTGAGGGAAGGACGACAGGAAGACGATGAGATGGCTCGAGACAACTGGAACAGCGCAGGCGCTTACCTGCCAGCCGACAAGCCGCAACTCCCGAACACACTCAGGACGAGCAGGTTTGCGCCTCCATCTCTTTCCACCACATCACAGCCTTTGGCGCACTGATCTTCCCTCTGGAGTTCATCAGCATCCCAAAATGCATATGGTGGTCAGAATACATAGGTACGATCTCAGGCGCCGTTAGTCCTCATACTCGCTTAGTTTTCCGCGCACTTTGAGCTACGGGAAAATCCAGGTATCTACCAAACGCTGGATGAGGTATCAACGAAGAAGCCCGAATTGGTTGATTCGTTAGAGTGCTTTCTGTCCGTATATCGACGATTGCGATATGGACTGGCCTGAACGATGTCAGCCTTGGGGCTGACAACGGCTGGTGTCTTCCCCATACTTCCCCGTTGGACTGAAGCCCTGGACGACACACCTCCCTCATTGCACCAACCTCTCTGTGCACTGCTTCGGGATGGGGTCTCGCGCTCTGGTCTACCGATCCTCTTCCTGGATCCTGCTTCACGCACTCGTTCTGTCGATCGCTGTCTGTCCTTGTCTGGCTATACCACCGACGCTGCCTATAACTTCGGGTCCACATTATCATGTGCGCAGACAAGCCCCAACGACGTCGACATCTAGCTTTGACTGGTGGCCTTATCCCTCATGGGGCGCTCAGACCAGCACCGCTGTGGCCGTCGACTCCCCAACTCCTACCTTTGATGCGTCGTCTGGGGTCGTGACGAGCACCATGCTTGCAGATGTCATCACCGATACTGCAACTGCTTCCCCCACATCCACCACCACAAGCACATCGGACACATTCATCCACATCACCGCGTTACCTCCGGCCAACAGCTCGACATCGAACACTCGCGCTAGAAACTCGTCTCAGAGAGGTCCATCCAAGCCCTTCAACGTTGCTTACCTCGCGCCACTCTTCGCCATCTTAGGCGGCGTTGCTGGAGCTCTGTGTACTTGGTTCCTCTATCGCTTCGTACCCAAGTGCGGTGTGTCTCGGCAGCGAGAAACTTTGCTTGAGCCTGGACCATGCTATACCCCGCCTTCGAGATTCAGACAAGCGGGTACACCCGCACCTGCACTCATCGAAGAGGAGGACCCAACCAGGCCTTCCCAAGCTAGCGCCCGCCCTCTGCTTGACGTGGATGCGATCGAGGAAAAGAAGAAAGGCAGCTGGCTATCGCGCGCGTTCTCTACGCGAAGCCGAGCCGCACCTAAGCTCATTGAACGACCGTCTGACTCCGCAGAAGCCGGCGACGAGGCGGAGGACGACCCATTCCTGGCGCGGTCCCTGGCCGCTGGTACGCCTGCGGCTCCGGCTGCGTGTCTCGGAAGACAAGGCACTGCACGCACGACGTTCTCGCAGCGGCTCACCTCTCCGGACCCGTATGGGGCCCTTGGTGACGAGGAGGAACTTGCGCCATACGATACTCTCCGACACAAGTCCATCCGGCGCGGGATACTGGAGCGGCTTCGTATGGGCACTATGCGACGCCCGCCTGCGCCTGCGGAGTACGAGCGTGGCGAGACGGAGGACGACAGCGTGGCTGAGGATATCGACATGAGCCCCAGTGTGAGGCTCACCGGCAAGCGCAGGGGCCACAAGCGCGACGATTCCGACATGAAAGTGGCCGACATGCGGTCGCGCACCACATCGACTGAGGACTCGGTGTGCCGCCGCCCCACGCTTTCGCGCAACCGTTCCGAGCTTGTCGTCTCCCCGCCCGGCTTCCGCCTCGTCCTCGAGGACCCCATCTCCGGCGCCCTGATGTCCGCGCCCACGAGCTGTAACGCAACCCCGACCAAGGAGGAGGGCTCCGCATGGGGCCTGAGCTTCCCGTGGCAGCCGTCGCCAACCAAGCCGCGGGCGGGCGACGACAAGTTCACCGCGCTGCCCGTGCGGCGCAGTCAAGCGGACAAGCAGAGCAGCTCGTACGCCTCCCCCTCCCCTTCCTCTCGTGCACTCAGCGCAATCAGCGCGTTGGACGACGACAACACCGCGGACGCACACGACGCACGGCCGGTGCCCCCGCTCAGCCGCATCGATTCCTCCATCCTGCCCGCGAGTCCGCCAATGGTGCGCTCCCCGCCGCTCGACTCGCAGCTCTTCTTCGGGTCGTTCGGATCCAGCCCCTCTCTCGACCTGCACCTCCCCCCGCCCGTCCCTCCCAAGCACGATGAGCCCTCACGCGGAACCCCGCCCGGCGAGAAGCGCGCCAAGCTGCGCACGCAGCGCTCGCCCCCCGCGCTGCCCTTCCCCTCCACCGCGAGCACATCACCGTTCCGCGGGCGCCTCAAGAAGACGCCGACGAAGCGTGCGGCCCCCGTCGCCGCAGTGTTGCGCAACGAGAGCGCGGACTCGGTGGACGGGCCCACTGCGGCGGCGGGACGCGGGACACCTGCGCAGCGGCACGAGGCACGCGGGTCGGCGCTGAACAAGGTCAGCGAGATCTTGTCGCGCGGATGGGGCGAGCGGCGCCAGGTCGGAGGGGGAGACGAGGCGCGCTCGCCGTTCCTGGGGAGCCCGGCACACTCGACAGAGCCGTTGTCTGGCGGGCGGAGCCTGGAGAAGCTGGAACTTGATGAGGAGGCGATGAATGGGATGGGCATCGAGCAGAGGCTTGGGGCGTTGATGGGCGCATGAAGTGTTTGCGGAGATGGGGCCGCCCGCCGTCGTTCATGGCGCTTTTGACGAGCTGGCAAAACGAGGAGGCTCAAGTAATGGTCGAAACATGGATTACGATGTGTGATACAATTGCAGACATACATTCACGGAAGCTATCTAATGGATACAAAGCACTGTTCGGAGGGACGTGTAAAGGAAGTGATTAAGATTGAGGTAAACGAGCGTGATGATGAAGTCCATGAGAGACCGGGAAGGAAGGAGTGTGATGATGGACGAGAGACCTACGACTTGAAGTCTAGAAAGATGTGCATGGGAAGGATACAGGTAAGAGAAAGGCAGGAAGAGGCACGCTACTTCCGGCTAGACCGACGTGGGGATGAGTACGGGCTGTAGCCACCACTGCCCTTCACGTCGTTCTTTTGCGGCGAGTCGTTGTCCTTGGCCTTCAGGCGCAAGGAGCGGCGAACCGCTCCGCTCGGGGATGAACGCGCTGCGAGGTGGGACGTGGACGCGCCGCGAGCAGGAGTGCGTGGGGCTACACGGGCGACGTTCGCCTGGACAGCCGGATTTGTCGACGCTCTCCGGAGAGCTTTGTGCGTAGGCGGACGACTGGGTGTCGGCGTATCCTCGCGCACGTGGATGAGGGAAGAGAGGGGCAGCGGCTCGATCTCGCCGTCGTCCTCTTCTTCGTACATATCCATGAAGGTGTGCTGCTCCTGGTAAGTCGGGTATTCTGGGTTGAGGAGTGCCATAGAGGATAGTTCGGGGAGAGGGGCTGTCTCGAGCGGCGACGGGACGGGGATATTGTCTAGAGGGTTCGAGAAAGACGCCCACATCGATGTGTGGTACTGAGAATATCTGTTGTACTGAGATAGATTGCCAGTGGGCGGGCGAGCGAGGGCGGGTGGGTTGGTGGCGGCATTTGCATGGATGTTACGGGTGACTGGTACCGGAACCGGTCGCTCTTCTTCTGACGATTGGCCATCGTCGCCGTCTTCGTCCTCGTCGGAGAACTCTGACGCGGGAATAACATCTAGTTCTTTGATGCTGTGTCTTGATAAGAAGACTGTGCAGAATGAGATGCGTACTGCTACGTACATTTGGCTCATGGTAGGCCCCACGGTACGCGTCGGAACCACACGGTCCAAGGCACAGAAGCCAGTGTGCGCTTCAACCAACTGTTGAGTACTACGATAGTGCGGGTGAGGAAATAGATTCTCGGAAAGGAAGGAAGGCGTTGGAAGCTCACAAAGTGCGGGTCAGAGCTTGACCGTTGCCCTTGTCGCTGCCAGTGGGCACATATGCGCTGCGCTGTCTCTGTGTCTGGGTGGATCCACTGGGACTCCGCGTGAGCTCGGCCACAAAAAGATAAGTAGAGACGATAGACTCACGAGATCGACGAGAGGGAGTCGAACGATGAGAGCATGATTTGAGAAAGGTAGGATTGAGACACAACCAGATCGGTGGATGTACGCGCGTTTATAAGTACGAGGACCGGTGCTTTAGCCATCTCGATGATATATCGCCGCGCTTAGACACCGACGAGTCCTAAGCATTGTGTGGCAGTCCTTTCGCTTCGACGCGTGGTAAAGTCCAATCGTGATTGTTGTCTGTTTCCAGCCAGCCATGGCGACGCCTCCTCGCAGCATGTGCCTCCTGCCGCCGTGCCGTTTAATGTCAACAGAAAGGTATTTCTTCTTTACCCCATAATGACCTGAAGAGGTCGCTGGTGCACCAGCATGGACAGAGTTGGAAAGAGCACTGGAGCCGGTGTCATAGAGGGTACCGGCGTCAGACCCTTCCGGATAAAACGCCGAGTTGGCGTCGGCACTGACCAAGGTATCCCCCAGGCAGCCAATGTGCCAGTTTACACGAAGGGAGTGAACAAAGAGCTCGAGGGATAGACATGGTACAGCGGAACGATATGGCGCTGGGCAAATTATTGTGTCGCGCGCCAGTTACCGCGGGCCGATTCCCCGGAGGGCGGGAATTCCCATAATGGGAAGAGTCCGACCTTTGGATGAGTGAGTTCGATTGAGTTCGATCCTCCTCCGAGAGCCTCTTTTTTCTTCTTTGAACTCGCAGATGCGTATGATCAGTGCATAGTCTCATACAGCCTGCACTTTTATCTCACAGGCAATGCACATCACGACGGAAGGCTCGGAGGTCTCACTCCTGGGCTCGTTGTTGGCTGGCACCGGCCACGTCACCAACCGCTTGACTTTCGGGGAAACGTGGATGTTACGCTTTGGCTACATCTATGAGGCTCGGTGGGAACACCCCAGCTTTGTGGATCGAGGGCCTCTGATTCACATCAGTTCACGGTACGCCTTCACCTCGGATGTCAGAGTGCTACATTACTACGGTCAGTCTCCTGCATCCTCACTGGACGCGGCTGACGTTGCCACCGACTGCAGGACACGCACAGGAAGGATTCATGAGCTACACAGACACGTCGGCGACGTATGGCTGACCAATGTACACTCCCAATATGCTGCGGAGAGCATTGTTCTGAGTGTCAGTTGTTTGTCTCAGTGAGACCCACTCTCACCGTTTTGGTCGTCACTCGTCACTCACGTTGCCACA
Organism: Trametes pubescens; assembly: GCA_001895945.1. Classification (NCBI taxonomy): domain Eukaryota; kingdom Fungi; phylum Basidiomycota; class Agaricomycetes; order Polyporales; family Polyporaceae; genus Trametes; species Trametes pubescens. The sequence goes on from MNAD01000764.1 coordinate 12,945, forward strand.
TAATCCACCAGATGTATCGCTCCTACTCAGGGCTCTTCTGAATCAAGGACCAATAGAAAACCGACACCAGCGAATACTCGTTGGCGAAAGAATCACCCGACCGTTTGAACTCCCGTGAAGGCACCTCGATGTCCTCGATGGTAGGGTACCGGAACAGCAGCCTCGCGAATGGTGCTCAAACGCCATAGACTGCCAGCCCTTGCTCTCATCACGCGCGGCGAGCAGTGCGCCGCCTGCGCAGTCGCCTACCGTCTAAGCGCACGGCTTTGACGGTCAAAGGGCGCTTTCTCCGCGTCTTGCCTTGGGAAGCGAACGCAACCCGTCTATCTCCCGATATCATGGTCACCATGGGCCGCGCAAGCCTGCGGGCCTGACCGCAGGCCAAGCGAGGAGGCAATTTGTCAGCTGCGGAGACAGCCCAAAGCAATCAAAGGCCGGTCAATGGCCTGGAAGCAATCCGACTGGTCACGGGAGGACAATGGGCGAAAAAGAGGGTGCGTCCATGGTGGAGCGCGAAAATTTGATCCGCTAATTGTCTCACTGCAGCGCAGTGCACGCCCGCCGTCGTCGTAGACGTCGACCTCACAGTGGCGGCTCAGCGCGTCGACCAGCTCGCCATAGTGGATGGTGAGGGCACAAGGACGGAGCCGCGGAGAGTGTTCTCGGGGCGGGGACACGGGGCATGGTGTCAAAGGATAGCCGTCAAAGCGTCGGCGCCGCTTGATTGGGGTAAGGTAGGATTCCCGCAATTTCCCGTTCTGGCAGGAATTGCTGCCTCTAGCCGTGATTGCTGATGCTTGTACCGCACAATCGACAAAGCAGGCAAGTGTTGGGGGCTGCGCAAACACGTGCACTCGAAGCCCCAGCCGAGGGCCAAAGCTATAAAGCCCAGCTTTGCCCGTCGCGCTTACCCCCCACCCCCATCTTTGCTCCCGTTACCTTCGCTTTTCCACATCGATCCTCCGGCGTCTCGCCCGCAACAATCCGCTCAAGACACGCACAACACAACAGCAACAACACAACTCTTACCAACACAAACACGATCGCCCAATCGACAACCCGGAGGATCCCCATCCCCACTCGTTCCAGTCTCGTCTCGACATCTGTATCCCTAGCGCCGATTCTCCACATACTCGAACACCCTAGACTTTCTGTTACCGACTTCTACAGCCATGTTCAACACTCAACGCCCCGTTAGCCACTGGCCCAAGCTCCGTCCCTACGGGAAGACCAAGCAGCCCGAGTTTCACCCCCGTAAGCCCTTCCCCGCACCCCCTCCCACTCCCTACAACCTGCAGGGCGTCCGCCGCGCCCACGTGCAAATGCATAACGAGAACGCGGCCCCCCCGCCTACCGTCCCTCGCCACCGCCGGCCGCGCTCCGAGGGCACGGACTACCCCCCTCGCTCGGAATGGAAGAACATGCGGTACCTCGCGGCCCCGCCGCCGCGGCGCGGCGCGCCCCCGCGCCTCGTCGGGGACCAGATCTACATCGACGTCGCCGACGAAGCGCAGCCGATCATCGACGAGATCAAGGCCCAGGGCCCGCTCAACGAGCGTGCGCAGCGCGTCCTCCAGCAGGTCTCCCAGTACCGCTTCGAGGCGATGGTCCGCGCGAACTACCACAAGGAGGCCGTCATCGTCGAGGAGGTCATGGCGAACGCGCCGCCGCCCGTACGCCGTATGCCGCCGCCCGAGTTCGCAGCGGCGAGGCAGCCCCCTCTCGATGAGGCGGCGCAGCTGGCGGCGGATGTGAAAGGAGAGCTGTTGCGGAGGGAACTGCGCATGCGGAGGCAGGCCCGCAAGCGCGAGGAGAAGGAGCGCAAGGAGCGCCAGGAGGCTAAGGCGGCCCGGGCCGCGCGGGAGGAATTCTTCCAGCACAACGTTGCGTTGAGGCTGCGTGAGCAGAACGAACGCATCCAGCGGGAGATGGAGATGGAGGCGCGGCAGCGGCAGGAGCGCGAGGAGGCCGAGCGCAAGGCGAATGAGGCGCGCACCATGGAGGAGCGCTGGCAGAAAATGAAGCGAATCCAGGCGCAGAGAGAGCAAATGGAGAATATGCAGAGGCGCTGGCGGGTGATAGAGGAGGCACGTGCGCAGGAGATGAGGGAGCAGGAGGAGCGACAGAGGAAGGAGGCGCAGGAGCGGCGCAGGAGGGAGCAGGAGGAGCGGTATGTGAGGCAGCAGGAGGAAGCAGCGCGCCGTGCGCAGGAGGAGCAGGAGCGGAAGAGGAGGGAGGAGCAGGAGCGCGCCGCAAGGGAGGCGGAGGAGGCAGCGCGCCGCGCGCAGGAGGAGCAGGAGCGGAACGCCCGCGAGCAATGGGAACGCCAGGCGCAGGAGGCAAACACCCAATGGGGCCGCACTATCTGCCGGCTTTACGAGGTCAAGTGGCAGAAACTCAAGGAGGAGCCCGTGAAGGACGTTCGCTTCTTCGAGTTCCCCTTCCCCATCGCCGCCGAGACGTGCGACGACCCGTCGGATATCACGCTCGAGCGCGTGCGCGAGTTCCTCTTCTGGCCCCAGCGCCCCGACTGCGAGGGCAAGACGAAGCGGGAGATCCTCAAGATCGAGGTCCTCCGCTGGCACCCGGACAAGTTCGAATCGCGTGTCGGTCCGAAGGTCCTTCCGGCGGACTGGAAGCGGACGAAGGAAGCGGCGGAACTAGTCGCTCGGTGGGTGACGACGCTCATGGCGGAGGCTTGAGTCCCTCGGTTACACGATCACGTTCGACGGCTCTCATGGTCTCTGGTTCTCGTGGGTTCTTGTCTACATATTCTCTGGTTCGTATTCTGGATCTTGTATCTATAGTCACACTGTAGCTTAGCACCGTTATCTCTCTCGCGCTCACACTCGCACTCACACTCTTTCAGTTTTCCTGTTCTGTATCCACCCCACGCTCATTTTGTCTCTCTACTACATCTTCGAGGTTATCAATAGCATTGTTATGCAGCAAATGCCCCGTGTGCACGACTCACCTTTGAGAACGATATATTTACCATTGCGACGACGACGGCAACTCCAATGATGTTCCCAAATTGAGGGGATGGCAGACGCGTCGAAGCCAGACCCGAAGGCCCTATAGCGTATTCTGGTATTGACGTGCTGTCTTTCATGGAGCGGATGGAGCTTGTCAGACTTCAGCAGACATAACGTCGACTGCGTACACACATATTCCCTTCTGGAGCGATATATGAGAGAAGCCTCGCAGCCCGCCCCAATAAAATTGTAATTGCTACGAGATACGGTCGTACGAGCAGATCCAATGCAACCAAGGAGCAAGGCCCACAGGCCTGGGAGAAAGATGCCAGGGGGGCGGCAAAAACGGGCCAGCAGAGCGTAGACAAACGAGAAACTAGTGGGACTCGGAAGCAGCATGATAAAACCCAGCGCGGTCTGCAGCTGGCGACGTACATGTGCTACTGGTGGTTAAGCTCTAGTTCCGACAAGTTGGAATAGAGCCCACAGCTGGGGCAAAGGTCGAGGAGCCTCAGGGAGGGCGGGTATGTTGGTGCCGCCGCGGCCATGGTTTGTGGGTCAGGCGGACTGTAAAGAAAACGGCGCGGCGGACGATGTCACGGCTGAAATAGCTGCTCAGCGAACTACTTACATGTCAATGGAGTGCTGTTTTAACATCTCTGCACACGGTGTATACGATGGAGCTGAGGAGGTACGTGAGCGAACCAAGGGTTCAAGTTACCCATCAGAGCGCGATTGCGAATGTGGGTCGTTGGCCGCTAAGGACTCTGATTGTGGTGCTTGAGGTGCATCAATATTAGCCTTTTTTTGAATGATACGTAACGACGCATCGTGTATAGTTCCAGGCAAGACACGACTGGGAGGCGAGGTGGGCGTCGAGAGGAGAAATATGCGCGCATACAAGCGCCCGCTGCTCGGCATGTGCGTGTGCCGGTCTCGCGGGCCCCTTAGTTCGGCTCTATACTGAATAAACGCATTTCAGCTCAGCGCTCAGGCCCGAGCTTACGAAGTCAAATGGTGGAAGATTGGTCAGTCAAGAAACAACAATCATTCCCGGTAGATACGCCGACTGGCAGGTTGTCTTGAAACGACTACTTGGCTTGCCTTTTGTAGGATGACACAACACAGCCACTGATTATGACGCGGGCGGCCTCGACGAGAATGGAAGGAGCTCGCACTTACGCCGATGACATCATACACCCGCCAAGAGTGACGAGTTCATGGAGTGCGACGTCGCTGCTGGTGCGCGGATGGTGCGAGACGTCACTGCGGTACCTGGGCTCACCTGAAGGCTATATAAGCTCGCCCCAGTGCTTGTCTTCTGTACCAAACACTTTTCCCTCCCATCACACAACACACACATCACCTCACGACTTTTACGACCAACGAGCGTATCATTATCACACAATGGTATGCCGTTCGACCTCTACTCGAGCTCGCGCTCAGCTAACACTGCATGCAGGGTTCCATCGTATCTGCCATCGGTCGCGGCATCAACGCCATCATCTCCGCTATTGCGGCTGTCATTGAGACCATCGTCTCCGCCATCGTCTCGGTATGTCTTCGACACGCGTTCGTCATTGAATTGCGGAGAACTTACCTGGTCATCGTCTACAGGTCCTCGTCGCTATTTGGGACGTGATCGTGGCTATCATTTGTTGCAGGTGCTTCGGCAGCAGGAGGCGAAGCCGCGGCACCACAACCGCATCGACTGGGAGGCGCGGCTTCGGCCGCAGGAGGGGAGCGGGTGCCACCTACTAAGCCCGCACGCACCTGAGAGAGGAGACGCTCTCTAGACTCGGCTCGGCGGATGCTTTCGAGCCCGGTTGAAGATACCCTGTGCTTGTACATTTTGTAATATCCTCCTAATCCGCACACACACGTTTGTAGCGCTATACACCTGCTGCACCTGCTGAAAGAACCTGCGTGTCAGTCTCATGCAACTCATCGTCAATTAACGGCATTCCTTGACCGCACCTGGGTCTACTGGGAAGTTCTTGGGCGTCCGTAGAATACTTCAAGTGCGCGCTAGGCTAAGGGTCCAAGCTCAAATGCGCGCGTTCAAAGTCTTCCGAGACGAGTTGAGTCGAGAACGACCACTCGCGGGTACCAGTGCTTGGCTTCGCATGCATCACAACGATGAGCCGGAGCAGTGAGCAAGTACGAGCATAGTACAAAGAAACTTGCGGCTGCAGAAGGCTTTTGTAGTATAAGGGAGATATGAAGGTACGAGAGGTTCTGGAGTTGAAGGAACCTCCCGAGTTGTGGCGAAGGGACGACAGAATTCCACTGAAGGCAGTGCGGATCTATATTGTGCGTTATGCTGCCTAACATATCCCTCTTAGCTCAGTTGGTAGAGCGCGTCACTAGTAGTTTCGCTTCATAGCGAGTTCAACAAATGACGAGGTCAGTCGTTCAAATCGGCTAGCGGGAATTTTGCCTCACTCCAGCGACTTTTGCCCGCCCGACGTCTTCCCCCAGAGTAACACTCAAATTTTGGCTCCCCAATCGCTATCACACCGCCCTCGCGTCGACGCAGTACACCAATGTCTATGTATGTTTTATCGTTACCAACAGAATACGCCGAGGCCAGGGTCCTCCAGCCACAGTATACGATAACAAGGCGAAGTATCCACACGATCGAGAACGGCCCGACGCCGCATCTCGCATTACGTTCGGTACGGGAAACAATAAGCAGGGATAATAAGAGCTTGAACAACGGGGGGAAGTGTCCGACAGGGGGGGGGAGAAGGGAAGTCCACGGTCTATCGTCCAGGCGACGCGGGGAACAAGAAAGGCGAGCATAATACGGGAGCGGGGAAGGAGGAGGTGGTGGCGGAGGCGGCGGCGGGAGCGGCAGCAGCCAATGTCTGGTGTTACACGGAAGAGGTACGAAGGTAGGGAATAGGGGAGACGGGGAAGGAAGAGCGCTCCAGAGTACAGTACCACTACACTGGGGTCCGGGTTCTAAAGAGGGGAAGCGTGCGCTGGCCCTCCTCGGCTCCGCGCGCTGACCTTGGGTGCACGGCAGGCGGGGGAGGGCAGGCGCGGAAGTCCGTCACGGTCATCACGGCCGTGCATCTCGTATGCATGTCGTCTTCGTCTTCGTATATCATCGTGTCGTCATCGACGGCCTTTCGTCTGCGCGTTTTACTCTCCGTGGGCGGATCGCCAGCCGGGTCGTTCGGGGCCTCATTGAACTCAGTCGCTGTCGAGATGGAGCGTCTGCACGCAAAGTAAACATAATCAGCCTCCCACAGGCGCACGACCAGCGATCGCAGCACTCACCACCTCGTACACCACATCACCCTTGTGCGCCTCGTTATACGCGCCGACGTCCCCCGTGAGCACGAGCGCGCCGTCGCGCGCACGCACCGCAACGCGCGTCCGGGGGTGCGAGCCGTCCGGGTTCACCCAGTGTGCTGCACGCCGCCACCGCAGTCCCATATTAGCGTTCGAGAGTAGGCGCGGGGCTAGGGGAGGGGATGACGCACCGGTGAGGGCCTGTGTCGCCGCGTCGAACATCCAGATCGCGGACTCGCCCCCGGCCGCCGCTGGCCGCGCGTGGGCAGACGCTGCAGAAGGGCGGGCGAGAGTTTGCGTTAGTGTGCGTTCGGGGAGATGTGGCGGGCGGCAGAGGCGCACGCGCTCCGATCGCGGCCCCGATCCCCTGCCAGGCTGCTTGCAGCCCGGACCCTGCGCTCAGGTGCCCCGCGCGAGGAGGGATGAAATTGGAGTGTGGTACGAGCGCGGTCTGGGGCCGCCGCGAGACACGCACACACACGCCGTACGCCACGGACGCGCAACATGGGGGGTGCAGGGCGCTCAGGGGGGAGAAGGGTGTAGGTTAGACTCACTTTGTTGCACGCTGTTGAGCAGGACCGCGCTGCCCGGGGGAAGCACAGAATGAGCCGCCGTCCTCGCGAAGCGCATATGCGGCGGAAGGGTGGATAGACGTACCTGGGGGACCCTGCAGCAAGTGCAGCCGTGCCCGCTGCACCGATGAACGCCGTGTTCTGCGCGGATGCTGTATCATCGGTCTGGCGAAATCTCAACAAGTCAGCATACACAGATGCTACCTATCACAAAGAAAGTGCGCACCGTTACCGCCGCGTCGACAGCGCTGATGCTGAACAGCGCCCGCGGGCCAGAAGCCGTGAACGCGACGCGCGCGCCGTCTTCATCGTCGCCAAGGCTCCTGTGGTCGCATCGTATCGGCGTAGAGTATGGCAATAGATGCAGATCAGGCACGGGCGCGCGCGCGCGATCAGCAATGCTGCGATCGGGGACGGATTGAGGTGCACTCACACACCGGACGACGAGGACCGCACGTATCCGATAGGGACGTCGGTCCCGGCGTAGCGTGCGACGATGCGCCCCGAGTACGATACGTCGACCGCGCTGCAGTCGCAGTGGCGCGCACGGTGAGCTCTCCTCCGCGACACTAGAAGCACGAAAAAAGACGTACGGTCTGGCTTTGGAGTACGCGAACGGGCTCGCGCTGGGGCTGGGCGCGGTGCGCTTAACGGGCGCGGGCTCGAGCGGGCTGGTGGACGTCGCGCGCTTGACGATGCGCGGCGCGCGCGGGGGCAGGCCGACCGCGAGGCGTTGGGCGTTCGTCCAGAGGTGCTGGTCCGGGCCGCGGAGCGACTTCACGCGCCGGGGGGCCTTCAGGTTGGGGGGTATACTCAGGGCGGAGACGGGAGAATGAGCGACGAGGAGGAAGAGCGTGAGCAAGAGAACGGGGAGGACGGAGAGGCTCCGGCAGAGCATCGCGAGCGGGGCGTAGAGGAGAAAGGGCGTGAAGGAGTGAAGGGACAGGAACGCGCGAGCGAGGAGTCTAAGTCAACGAGGAGCAAGGTGCGAGCGAACGGGGGGAGGCGAACGGTGCACAATGCATGCCACTTTCTATAGTGTGCGCCGAGCCCTGGCCGGCACCATAATCAGACATGGGACGGCCCCACGAGGAGAATAATCTAGATCACAAAAACGGGCTCGCAGGGAAGCGCACGCGCTGGCCCCGCGCTCGGATCAGCCTGCGATTGAGACTGAAGGAGAGGATTCGCCGAACACGGCCACGCTTTTTCGCTCTGGACGCGAGGACAAGACGCCGCGCCGCCGCACCGGGGAGGTGTTAAACTTGGTATTGAGACGCTCGACAACCTCCGACGGTCTGTGGCAGGCACCGCCTGAACCTTCGTGGCTGTGTATCGCACGCTCGGGCCTCGACGTACACCGTCCGCGTGGACAATGCACGGCGATGGCCCAAGCGGCAAGTTGAAGCTTAAGATTGAGCCACTCGGCGTTCAAAGGGGCAGTAAAGGGGGCTTCTTTCCTAGCGGGCATACGATATGTTTGGAGACCGTCCAGAGCAAGGATAGCAGCCGGCACCTCTCAGATGCCGCCCACTGCTGCTGCCGAGAATGCTCGGGGTTGCGGCCTAGCACGTTGAGCTGGAGAACGTTCGAGAGCTGGAGTAAGCTGTCGAATTGCGCCAATGCAAGTGGTGTGAGAAGGAGAAGGCGAGACGCCCTTGCACGAGGCAGCTGGACGGCGAATGAGGGAGTGGCCGGAGGTGATCCATCGGCAGAATCGGTATCGACGGCCCGGGAGATGGGAGTTGAACGTGAGCGACAGCTGGCAAGACATCCGCCTGGGAGCAACTCCCTCAAGGCGGAGTTGTATAGCACAAGGTTGTATGGCATCGGGCTTCATGAAATCGCAGACAGTGCGTTCAACAAGTAGGAGACTTGCGGAGGACGGTGCTCGTGCAACTTGCTACTGACAGGCTGTTTTCTCAGCACGTGATTGATCGCGAGTATCGCGTCTTCGTCCGAGTTCTCCGTGTCAATGCGTATATGCCACAGCGGCGACGACAACGACACTCGAAGGCGCGCACATTGGAGCTATAAAGTAAGTAAGCACAGTTAGCTTGTTTAGAGGAAGGGGGCATCGTGGGCCACGTCGACTCGGACCTAGCTCACCTTGTAGCGCGAGCAGCGGTTCCTAGGGCTCTCTATATGCGCGCCCGAGCCCGCAAAGCTTCAGAAGAGGGTCCATCGATCACAATGTCTAGCGCCTCCGTAGACAGAAACGCAGCGTCCTGAGAGAACCAGGGTATAGAGTCGTCGACTTGCTGATGTGGAGCTTGACACAAATTAAAAGAAGTCAATGAGATGCCACACCCGCTCAAAATTGGCTACAGTCATACCTCGTCATCATTATGTTTGGCTCGTGTACGACACTAAGTATTGATGCGACATGTGGAGATGGGGGGTAAAGAGCAAGCACATAAAATCCATCGTGCGGCACAACATATGTACGATCCCGGGAATTGCCGTTCGTCAGACTGGGAGTGTTAAGCGCCTATCTGTTTTTTTACGCTCAACCTCCACAGCCCTCCGCCTCAGCAAGAGTCAAGTCAGACAGACCACCTTTTTCACGACCGCTGAGCATACATGGGCGATCATGCATGGTGCGCTAACATACATTGCCTGAAGAGGAGGTAATGCACCCATCAATGACACCGCATCCTTCTCTCACCAACCACCAAACTACACGGTAACTTGAATATCTGCCATACTCCGCCCGCGTCTGGCGACTCTGGCCCAGTAGGTGCTCTGCCCCCTTCTTCGCACAGGGATTATTTACTAACCCGCCGAAACGCAGTCCCCCTCTGGCTCCTGCTGCGAGACTGTAACTCGCGGACTCGAGAGCGTTGAGACAGACGTCGCGACGCTCTGTAAGCCTGCCGCACTCGACGACCTTGCGAAGAGGTACCCCGCGAACCGTCTCCGTGTCGTGAAGCTCATCTTCACGAAACCCGCCGACGTCGACGCCGCCCTTGTCTTCCAACCGCCATCACTGGCGGCGTTTCTAGCGGTATTATAGGGATTGCGGCAACTTCCGGCATTTCTCGGGCCTGCGTTGACGGAGCTGGAAGTTTGCGGGGAGCGAGACGTCGAACGGGCAACATGGGACCACGTATTTGACTCCTTCCCTGCGCTTCAAAAGCTGGTCGTCCGCGAGTATGAGTCTGTGCACCTCCCCATTGCCATGGTCCGCTCCCTCGCCGCCCCTCCGAGCACCAGACGCCCAATACTCCACTCAGACTCCACCACTACCACTACTAGCACTTCGAAAGCGCGCGCTGTCCCGCCCCGCGTGCGCTGTCCAGAGCTCAAGCATCTCAGGATCGACGGCTGGGGTTGGAGTAGGCGCGCATTGGGCCAGATCCTGGACTGCCTGCGTGTGCGTGCCGCACACGGCGCGTCTAGGCTGGAGTACTTCGGCTCGGATGCGGACGGGGCGGGGTGGGTGTCGGTGATACTACCTGTCTTGGAGAAATACCGCACGCGGTTTCTTGCCGTCGTTGACGAGTTCGCACTTGACGGGTGGCGGTGGTAGTAGTGGTAGCATCCCTTCCCGGCCACAGCGCTGGGCTCGGAGCACTTGGCCATCCGGCGCGGACAGACTCGCGGCATCACCGACACTCTACTTCTGCTTCACGGTGCGGCCAGGTATAATCCATGTATTGTACGCTTACCTTTGCTTACCATCTCGTTCTATACTTAGGGTAAAAACTGATAGCGTAAAAATTGATATAGTGCAATCTGTCTTGAGGACATCGGCGAAGCTCTCCTTATCTCGATGGCCTCGCTGGTCAAACGTTCATATGTCATGCCTCAACGTTCCAGACCATCGGGCTACAGCACGTAGAACGGCTCGAGTAGCCTCCCGACCATAGCTGAAAGACGTCCATGACGCGGTGTTAGCATGTACTCATGCCACAACTTCAGATGCCACATTGCACGCACAACAGTACACGCACATTTATGACTGTGATTATGCTTGTAGGGATACACCAATCTTTACTCGCTATAGTGGACATCGAAGCGACCCACGGCCCCACGCAGCCGGGGCAGATACGGCGCCCAAGCCGCCACGCGCTCCTCCTCCGCCCTCTCCCAATGTACAGTCAAGTCCAACGACTCCAGTTCCGACGCCCCAAGAGCCGCACGCGCCCCTAGGCAGTCCAAGATAGCCTCCACCGTAGCGGGTCTCCAGTCCCAGCCGCGGATGTCGAGATGCTTCAGAGAGGGGCAGCAAACGCGGGGCCGGTCCGGGTGTCCGTGCTCGTCATCAACGGCAGAGGGGGCGGCCAGCGCGTGAGCGGCGGACGAGGGGAAGGTGTTGTGGCCGCAGAGCACCAGGGTTTGGAGGGCCGGCAAGCCGTCAAGCACCGTATGCCAGGTGGCGAATTGGGCGATGTGGAGTCTGCCGGTGACTTCCAAGCGGGTCAACACGCACTCTCCATGGCCGAAGAGAGCTGTGAGTTGCCGCAGGCCGGTGTCAAGCCAATTTTCCCCCTCAGCGCGTCCGAATGAAGAACGAAGATCTAGCTCGCAGGATACCAATTGGCCACGGCAGTATATCGCGTTGTCCGATTCTGTCATGACGAACGTCACATCGGTGGTGGACCTCAGGAAGGTAGCCCGAGCACGTTCTTGCGGAAGCATGGCGATGAAGCTGACGGGAGTTGTATCGCTATAGCTGCGTCTTCCGGCGAGGCGTATAGAGCAGGTGTCGGGAACGTGGATGTGCCCCATGAACTGCGCAATATCAAGAGGAGTTTCTGTGATGTGGAGACGGCGCAGCTGGGGGAGAGTCACAAGATGCCCGTGCGGGGAAGAAGTTTGAGGTGACAATGCGATAGACAGGAAGCGGTCCAGAGAGAGCTCTTCGAGATGCTGACTGTGCTGCAGGATATCTAGGAAAGGCGACAGAGCGAGAGATGGCGTGGAAAGTTCACAGTTAGACAGAGAGAGGACCCGCAGATTGCCGAGGAGCGACGTGGTCCAAGAGAGAGTCACGCATGTCAACTCCAGTGACGTGAGACTGGGGTAGGTTTGGTCAGGAAAATACATCCGACCGCGAGGACGGTCATGAAAGTAGGGGTGATGTAAGGACATCTGCAGACTAGCAAGAACGGGCAGAGGATTATTCAATATTGGAGCGAGTGGATGGGAAATCGATTCGTCCACACGGACGGAGATGTTCAAGTGCTTGAGGTGGTCGGCATGCGCCAATAGGATCGGAACGACCTCCTGTAGGTGGCGGTCATCGTTGAGCCAGACGCGGAGGGGGCCCTTGCCCAGGCGAGACAATGCAATTTTCAGCCAACGAGGGTTGTCCCAGTTGACGATGTCTCCCCAGAAGCACCCCGCGTTCCGGATGAGGGCACACCAGTGTCGACAAACGCCCATGAGGCGTGTCCAGGGGCGCTTGCTTGTAGAGCGAGCATTGTACTCATAGCTGTAAGCGCACCGCACAGTCGTCGAGGGATTAATGGGAAGGAGGAACTCCGTGAATATGTGTAGGAGCACTTCCGCGGGAAGACAGTGAATCGGAAGCTCCGCGTTCCACACGGCGCTCCAGCTCAGGAGCTCTAGCTCGAACTTCCGCCGCTCGTCTACGAGGCAATTTTTGCCTGCCTGGCGGGGATGGCTTTGGATACGTCGGGATTCGATGTCAACTGCGGGAAGACCGTAGAACGGGCCCGGTAACTTCTCGTCCATAAGCACAGGTGGAGGGCAAACTGCGCGCCCTGCCCGGGGCACTGGCTTCGCCAAGCTATATCAGTTACAAGTAACGGGTTCTGATTAGAATGGCAACCCACGCCTACTAAGTGCGTCACTTACGGTGCAGATATCATCAAAGCTGCAGGTGTGGATTGAAGCGTCGACATCGTGGTTGAGAACAGAGTTGTAAGCAAAACAAGCGCCCGAAGTTCTTTGATACAGGTCAGCGGCCTTTTACACTCTTCGCTCTTGAGCGTATCACACAAGTTGTACGAAGCAGCATCCCCGTCGTTCAAATATGAAGTAACGTTGAGGGAAAAAGTAGCGAACCATAGATACCTCGTGTTCTAAATTCTCGGCGGGAAATAGTAGCACATCGCGCTACATCGAGTTCACATGTAAGCGCCCGTCTCTGAGTAGCCTTCCGACTTTGGTTCACACCATTTCTGGAGCATGCGAGAGGGATAGAGAACACACCAGAGTACACGATGAGAATAAGTGAGAAATGGTACAATACACAGATCCAGCATCAGCCTCTTCATGACCCCACTACCACGCGCCGCCACCGAGCTGCGTTTTCCACAGTGGCGTTAGGGGGCTGCACAAGGACCGACAACTGATACACGCACCTGTTGCAGATGAGCATCGATGGAGTCGCCGTCCTCCATGCCGTGCTGCGATTCGCATACACGGTAAGCAGGAATCCAAGGATGACTCTGCGGACAAGACGCACCTCTGCGGGAGTCTCTTCTGGGCGTAATCTTTGTCCGCCATATGTAAACTTAAACGTTCCTGAAGACCACGTATCAGCAGTGTTTCTCCATGCTTGAGCCTATGTGCACACCTGGTTCCTTTTGGAACCGTTTCTACAACGTCTCCTCAGTCAGCCTAGCGTCCATGCATACAGCCAGTCTACGCACCTCCGCTGCCTCGAACAGCTTCTTGAACGGCATGCCTGGCTTCACCTTCACCGTGCACGCTAAGCGACGCGCGCGCAACGCAGATGCGTTCGGGAGACACCCGGTCAGCGCCCCGCCAAACGCGCCTCCCCGCCTGCTTCCCGCAGCCACTCACTTTGCCCCTCAAAGTCGACCACGAGGTTGATCTTCGGCTTCACGTCTTCCTGCTGCTGCTCCTCAGTCATGTCTGCGCGCGTGTGGGGGAGTGTGCGGAACGTGGAAGGAGTCAGGATAGTTGGGAGGGAGGGGAAAACGCGGAGACCGCGCGCCCCGCGGACGCGACTCGCAGGTTTGGCTCGTCACGTGCCTTGCCGCCACCCCGCAGATGAGGCCGCTGAGTCGGCGCGAGAATCTTGAACTTCGACCGCGACCATGATGTCCGAGCAACATCGCTCAGCCCAAGCTCAGCCGGAAGGCACGCCCCTCCGCTCAGACAGTGCCATCTCCCCGCATGTATCTCCAGCACGATGCGGAGTGCATGGTCTAAAGGGCGAGACCGCACTTTAAGCACCGTGCACTGACTTCAACTGAATCAACGCCACGCGCAAGCTGCGCGAGATACAGGTCGAGTCATAGTCTCAAACTTGAGATCCACGAGGTTTGCACCCCAAGGCACGTTGCAAGTCTACGAGGATTCATGCTGATGATGTGCTACTACAGTGCACCTACCAGCAAAGTGCCGGGGAAGCAAGCAGTTCCTAAACACTCTCAGAACTGCGATGTCCGACAGACTACAACCCAGGGTGCGCATAGTCGTGCTCATCAAGAAATTATACAAAACGAACAATCAACAACGGACAGGAGCAGGAATAGCACTCGATAGCACCGGTTGTATGAAATACGCGTTGTGTGCTGCAGCGAGCTTGCCTGCGGATTGCAGACCTTCTCCTCATCCACGCTGAGGACAGGCGTTCACCGCACGCCGCCAGACTCATGGCTTCCATCCACCAAAGTGCACCCCTGGATCGCCAACACTGTTAAACAGCGCTCCCTCTCCCTCTCCTCAGGATGCCCCACCTCCAGAGCCTCAGCATCCGTCTGCGCGGCCACCGTACTGACAAGTCCTCCTCCACCACCACCTCTTCCTCACACACCTTCAAGCATTTCTTCTTCCACCGCGAGCGCAAGACAGAAGCCAAGTCTAACGGCGACAAGACCCAGAACTCGAAGGACAAGATGGGTAACGCACCGAGCGACATGAACTCGCGCACGAGCAGCCCTCGCGAGCGGCTTGCGCAACTCACCCGTGCCGCCACAGACACCGCGTCTGTGCGCTCGGCGAGCGCAATGCCTGGTGCGGAACCGCCGACTCCTGTGCCCGCGATCCCGGCCCTGTCTCCTCCCCTCGAACCTTGGCGGTCGCCGTCCTCTGAGGATGAGGTGCGCGTGCGAGGTTACGACGTGCAGGACATCCCGCACATCCAGAACCCGACGCCCGGTGAGGAGAGCGACCTCGGGACAGGCCTCGTTCCTCTCGGCGGCCCGGGCTCGTTCGCAGAAGAAGAACCCACTCTGGAGAGCAAGCACACGGGGAACGACGCCCCAGAGCAGATCCTCAGTGTGTACCAGGACGCAGAGCCTCAGGTCGAGCCAGACGCCGTGACGACGCCGCGTGCCGCAGTGAAGTCTGAGGAGGCCCTCGCGCCGGTGGAGGAAGTCGAGCAGGAGCACGCGGCACCCCCGGGCCTCGAGCACCACACTGCGCACCACGAGTCCGAGGCGAGCGACACGACTGCTGTGTCTGCGCGCTCGGGCGCGGCTACCCCGGCCGGCGGCGTGTGGACCCCGGGAACGTACGTGCTGCTCAATGCGCGAAGCGGCACGGCGGTGGACATGTCGGGCGCGGACAACAAGACGCTCATTGGGTATCCAATGCACGGAGGGCCGAATCAGCAAGTCTGTGCTTTCGACTTGCTGTAGAAGCATATACTCACATGTTATACTATTTCAGTGGGAGTTCATTCCGAGTGGACACGGATACGTGATCCGCTGTGTCCGACGGTCGAAGGAAGGGCACCCGCTGTACCTCACAACCGAGGCCGGCCTGCGGGAGAATGCTGCCATCGTCGCTAGCCCGTACCCAGTCAGCTGGAACGTGGAGCACACAGATGAGGGCATCAGGTATGCTCACACATCCGGACGCCGGGAATTGGCTGACTGTATGCGCTCAGGATCTCATGGCCGAACACGGACTTCGTCTTCGACCTCGCAGAATGGGGAAGCAATACCCCGGGGACGAGGGTATATAGCTCTCCAGTTGCACATACCGAGAGACGTACTGACAATCCGCCCACGCTATAGATCCAACTCGTGCGCCTCAAGCCCGGAGAGCCCTGCCAGCTCTGGCACTACACGCGGTGTGCGCCTGCGGATGAGCACGACAAGGAAGTCGAGGTGCGCAGCGCACGCGCGGTGTCCCCGCCCGCGACGACGGAGACGGTGTCGGTCACGGAAGAGCGCGACCACATCACGACGACGCGCACGACCACAACCACGACGATCTCGACCGTGACGGAGGTGACGAGGATGCCGCGCTGGATGCTGTTGCACGCGAGGCCGCAGTCGCCGAACAGGCGTAGCATTGGATACAGGTTAGCGTGAACGTCTTCTGGCCGCGACGATGAGTCTGTAAGAACAAGGACCATAAGTTATGCATCGTCGCTCAGCCGTGAAGTTCTCGTCATCCTCTCTGCTATCCTCTCCTCGCACATGGGTTGTTGTCGCATACACGTTACGCGCGTTCTATCCGTTTTCGTCGTCGCATCTTTCTTTGCTGTCATGTATTCTCCCTCATCATGTAGTACCATTTTTGCATCGTGTCAATATCCTTGCGCATCCGTATATTGTAAAATAACTTGGTATATGAATGTCGGCCAAGTGTTCCCCGAATTTGTCCGATCATGGGTCGTCTCTCCTAGGATGTACGCGACGATCGATGCCAAAATACACCTCACTCACTCACTCATGACACTCACTCCTCTATTTAGCGCTCTCCATTAAGCGCCCTTGCTCCTTCTCCTCGTTCCAGCACTTGTTCAGTATACAGCACTTCTCTTCAATTGTGAATGACCTCTCGGACTGTTAGCGTCTTGAACTACACTGGAAGGCGCTTGTACTCCCGAACAACTCATCTCAACGGCACGTTCCTGCGAGGTAGCCGAGACGTCCAAGTAAAACATTCCTGCTAGCTGGAGGGAGACAACCAGCATCGCTGATCGCGGGTCAACTTTCTTTGCAGACTGGTCCTATCAGGCACCTCTCTCTTCGGAAGTACGCAAACTTAGGTGACCAAGTGCGCGCGCGCGAAGCAGATCGCGAGAAAATGGCAGGGAGAGATATAGTACCTTCGACCTTAAGCTCGGGGCCAGAGGAATCCGGGGTAGGGTGGCTGAGGTACGTGCATGAACTTTACAGATATCTTCTGGTATTGAACGTCCAAACCTAGGACAGAGTGTCACCTCTCGCGAAGCTGGCGTCTCACTCTCGATTCTTCCTGACGCTCCGCTCGCAAGAGGGCAGCTATCACTCCCTCATCCTCTTCCGCTTGACCCCAACACACCTCCCCGAAAGCGGAGAAGACCGAGGCACCACTGCTTCCCAAAACCTGCACGACCAGATCTATGTCATGGAAGCCAATTGTCCGCACCTCGGCGCCGACATGTCCCATGCAGAGATCGAGGAATGCGAGACCGGGGTCGTCGCGGTTTGTCCTTGGCACAGGTGCGTTCCTCGATATCTGGGGCGCAAGAATGTGACGCTAAGCGATAGGCAGATACGATTTCGACCTGAAGACGGGCCATAGCGAAACTGGACTGAAGGCGTGCACATATGCTACCGATATTCGCATGGACGATGAAGGGACTGACCAAATATGGATCGAGACACCCGAGGGGAGTCGAAGTTGGCGTCTGGTAGAATTTCGACCCGTCTCCGAAGGTCAGCAACAAGCGTCTCTTTATGTGGTGTCAGGTATTGAGACCGTTTTCCAGAATTTGCAGATCCCCCTCCGCCTCTTCCTGATCTCTCGCATCTCTCCTTATCTTCGCACGAACCCAAAGAACCGGAACCCGTCGTCCCAGCAGAGAACCCACCTTCGACACTGATCCAATGGGCAGTTCTCATACTCAATACAGCGGATCCTATGCTCAAGGTATGTGTTTTGCTCCCTGATAGCATTACGCGAGCTCACGCTGACACAGGTGCAACGTACAAGGCACGCTGTGCAGCAATTCCGTACTGGCCAGCTCAAGTCTATAGGACACCGCTCGACGAAGGCGCCCAGACCGCCAGAAATCCCGCCGCGCGAGGAGACATACGCGCGAAATACGGTCGATCCGGCCAAGATGGCGCGTAGGAAGAACAGAGCAGTCATGCTACATGCACTGGCAAATATCGAGCAGTGGGCGTAAGTAGACGCATCCTGCGCATCCTGGTTGTCACTGACGCGTAGTCCACCAGAATTGACCTTGCGTAGGTTATATGCGACTATATGCGCGCAACCCACACTCACATCGTGTAGATGGGACATCATCGCTAGATACGGCCCTTCCCATCCAGACCTCCCGCCCGCGTTCTTCGCAGACTTCACCAAGATGGCGCTCGACGAGTCCAAGCACTTCTCCCTCCTCACCGCACGCCTCGCCGCGCTCTCGCCGCCCACGCCATACGGCTCCCTCCCCGTGCACGCGGGGCTCTGGGAGTCCGCGCAGGTGACGTTCCCCTCGCTGCGCGCGCGCCTCGCGATCATCCACCTCGTACACGAGGCGCGCGGGCTCGACGTGAACCCGGGCACGATCGCGAAGTTCCGGCGCGCGGGCGACGCGGAGAGCGTGCGCGTGCTCGAGACGATCCACCACGACGAGGTGACGCACGTCACGACTGGGCATCGGTGGTTCACATGGGTGTGCGCGCGGCAGGGCGTGGATCCGGTGGAGACGTTCAGGGAGGAGGTCCGGCGCGGGTGGAGGGGCGATTTGAAGGGTCCGTTCAATGCGGAGGATAGGGAGAAGGCGGGGTTGATTCCGGCATTCTACGAGAATCTGAAAGGTGAGATGGATAATGATGCGGAGGCGGGGTTACCCCAGGCTACCGTTGCGGTAGGGTATGAAGGCGCTATGAGACAGCAAGCAGATATATAGGTACGCATTTCTCCAGGTTATCAGCAGTTGCAGTGTCCCCTGATCAATATGCCAGTTCTATCGTCTCATAATGTTTGAGATCTCGACAATCAACAACATAGCATCCTCTCACGACGTACGCCTCTGATCTACAAGTGGCGATGACTGCCAACAATGATCCACAGTGGCCCACACGTCTGATCTCGTCAATAATCTGTGCATGCACATTCCACTGTCCACAAGCCTACTCCTGGTACGCCGTCCAATTCTCGTAGTTCGCCGCCATCTCGTCATAAAACGCCGGCCAGTCCACGCACTCATGCACCCCGCCCGGCGCGCCCCTCTCCAACGCATCAGGCGGCTCGAGCGCCACGTCCGCCGCGCACAGCGTCGACATACGCAAGAAGTTCAGGCAGTGCGCGAGGTGCCCCGCCTGGTGCGTGTGCGGCCGCACCGCGTCGTCCTGCGCGAGCGCCTGGCGGTACGCGCGCATGCAGTGCAGCTGGTGCGTGACGCCGACGACGAAGAGCCGCGCGGCGGGCCCGAGGTGCACGTTCCCGTCTCCGACGGTCGCCGTGGAGAGCCACTCGGCGTCCGCCTCGGGCGCGTAGAGCGCGTACCGCGCGCTGTCCTCGAGCGTGAGCTTCACGGCGCGCCGCGCGGAGGGGAGCGGGAGGCGCGGTGTGTAGTCGTCGTCGATGAAGGCTGGAACGTCGCCGTCAGCTGAAATGTCGATGAGGACGGCAAAAGATGATGCGTACTGTAGTGAGAAGGCGGAGGCGTGCGCCCTTTCGCCATGTGGAGCGTTGCTCGTACATGCAGTAGATCGAGGTACGCGTTCAGAGTGGCGAGGACGGCGAGAAGAGCATAGGCTGAGCAGCGGGATAACATGAGTGGGTGCAAATGCAAGTCGTCGTGCACTATCCCAGCTCTATACTGTCGCTTGACGTCGTCCAGTACACCAAGTACCGCACGGACCCGAGCGGCGAACGCGCCCCCGACCGGCCACATACCGGTGCTGGGCGACTTGGAAACAGCTGACTCTTCGTCCGAGTCGGCGGGACGCTCGTCTGCGGTCGCGTCTCGGCACAACGAGCTCAGCATCAGTTGCATCTCCGCTGCGCGGCTGCCAACATCCTTCTGGCAGGACGCCTCCGCCGCGCCCGGTGCCGGCGTGCACCCACAGCCTATGGAAGTATCACTAAAACTTCCGTCGTGGAAAGCGTGCATGGTAGGCTTCTCATTTGATTGTATTTGATGGAGTTGAACTGGATTGCGCCGCCTATGCGTGGCGTGGACTTCGGACATAGCTGTTGCACTGGTACAGTGGTCGTGGGGGGTATGGTTTATTGCAATAGAAGTACTTGTGCAGCTATATGAGATGGGCGACATTCGAAGACGGGCAGAGGCGGTGTCCATCGTGGTGCTTCCCACATAGCTCGGAGCCGCGAAGATGGCCCAACAGTTCCTGCGGACAGCAGATCGTAGCATGCCATTCCAGCTCACATATCTTCGTTTGGATCGTTCTTCATCAGGGTATCGCTCGCTCGAGTCACAATCTCGTAGTGCTTCCAGTCGTGATCCGTTCACCAAGAAGCCACAAGGCATGGACAATATGCGGTGTCGCATTGCACACGCCAGCTCTAGATGGTCTGATGCTGATACATGTAGACACCTGCCCAACACGCCCGTCAGTTCTCCGCATTACGCACACAGCAGCACAGGTCACTCACCCCAGGTCGTGTTCTGGCTCGACCACACGTCAAGCAGACACTCCGATCCCGCGTCCGGCGCACACGCGATCTCGAACGTGTGCAGCGTGCTCCACGCGCACGGGAAGCGCGCCACCTCGGTCTCCTCGCCCGCGCGTGGTGTGACGGTCGCGATCTTCTCCTGTATACGAGGACGCGAGGTGTACGAGAGCGTGTGCACGTCGAGCGGCTTCGGCGCGTCCAGGCGGAACACGTCGAATGCTGAGTGCGGAGCGAGTATGAACGGCTCCTTACTCTCGACACGGTCTTCCGCGCCAGGGAGGCGGATGACAAGCGCACAGTCTTCCATGCCGAAGTCCACCGTGCGGAACTGTGCGATAGTGCGCGTCTGGAAAATCGGGTCAGCGGGCGCAGTGCAGTGCGAGGCGAAGGCGGCTCACGTTTGGGGACACATGGAGGTGCTTCTCGTGCGGGGAGAGCGTTCCAAATGCCTTCATGAACACGTCGTGTTCGCCCACGGGCGCGAGCTCGTACGGGCGATCATTGAAGACCTGTGCGACGACGCGCGGCGTGTTGAGGATAGGTTCGATGCGCGACGCGCTGACGGTTCCCGATTTGTACAGCTCCGCGAGACCGTAGTAGGGGTTGGCGAACTCAAGGTCGGTGGTACCCACTTCAGCGTACACGGTCGCCATAATGCGCGACATGTAGAGCAGCGCGAGGAGGTCGGTGAGGGTGACGACGCCGAGCAGGACGAGCCCCCAAGACAGGGCCCATTGGCGTCGTGTGGGTTGTTTCCATGCAGGGTGTTCTGCTTCCGGCGCTGTAGGCCGTAGTATAAGCGAACGGAGCGGAGATTATTCAGCTTCAAGAGGCACACGTACATAGCGAGTGGTTGTGGTACGCGTCCTCTAGTTCGTAGGAGTCCCGGCCATGGAGAAGGGAAGCGTGTTCTTCAGGAGCTTGTCTGGATGACATCGTTGTGGGTGGGTGGATAGTGGAATGGTGGGCGGTCGTTCAGTGTCGCGGAGGAGCTATCGTGCACATCCTAAGAGCTGCAGGAGACACAGCCTGCAAGCGCGATGGTTGGAATCGCAAGACTGCGATGGCACCGCCCATTCGTCTGAAAAGAATGCTTTGAAGAGGTTTGCGGTACTTGGTTGAAGTCCACTCAGTGGAGCGCCGCGTGGAAACATTGGTGCTGTGCTACGGCGGTGCTGGCGTTCCGCTGCTGTTCAATGACATCCAGTGCGAAGTGCTCGCCATTCACACATACCTGCATAGCATTGATGTGTCGAAGGTACACAGCAAGTCCATCATGGCTGCTCATCGACACAGATGGCGGTAGGAAGGGGTTCAACGAATTCGAAGGCTCACCGCCACGCGGTAGGCCACGTGGCAGCAGAGGATGAGTTCCAACATGCGGCGCTTAACGTTTTGAGCTCCTCCCTCATTCGCCTCATTCGTACCCAACCGACGCGGCCACGACGCACCTTGAGCCTGTGCTAATGGAGATAGTCTCAAGCATAGTAGGTCAGGAAAATCAGCTTCCTTGTTTCCTGTCGCTAAGGCATCTGTACCTAGGCAGTGCAATGTTAGGTTCCAACCACTCAACCGACGTTACATGCCTACGTACCTCTATAACCGTTGAATGAGGTACTGGGATGATTTGGGATCTTACAAAGCGCGGCAGTATGGCTCTTTGAGACTTCTGGCCATCATGATTCCCTGGATAAGCTTCTGTCTCTTGAGGCAAGGTCGCCCCCGGTCGCGGCCATCATGTTCCTCTAACACTCCGTTTACTGCCGCTCAACTACCTCCTGTACGTGCATAGCCTTGACATGCTGTCCACGCAATTCTGTTCCTCGGAAGCCCTATAGCTCGGAGACTTGGTCTCAGCAGGAGTTCTCCCTTGGTCTTACCTTCCGAGTCCTTCACGCTTCTACCTTCCTTCCTAAGGATGCTACTGCCTTCTCACCGACTTGAGCCCGCTGTTCTTGTGCTCGTGCTGAGTTTGCTCGGCATGAACTTCGTCTACAAGCTGGTCAGCCTAACGCGACTCTACTCCCTACCAACTCCCGAGCCCGTCAATGGTCAGCCCTCTCTCCCTGTCGAGCATGCATCCTCATACTGATTGACTGGTACAGGAGGCGTATGGGACGTCGAGCGCAAGCCCGTTGCGTTCCAGTTCGACAGCGGCCTGCACTATGGCTTCAACGCCTCCGCCGCTTGGGGCGCGCTCATCCCCGGGGATGGCCTCATCCACCTCGGCGCACACCGCGAGCCGTTCCTGCCGTCCATGTTCCACCAGCTGCGCTGCCTCGACATCATGCGCGACCAGCTCACGAAGCCGCGCGCGCAGCGCACGGAACAACCCGCGCGGCACTGCATGAACTATATCCGGCAGATGATCCTGTGCCGCGGGGACACACACCTCGACCCATACCAGTACCCGTCGAACATCAGGCCCGTAGACGCGAATCCGATCCGCCGCTGTATGGACTGGCGCGCGGTGTATGCAGCGGTGGAGGAGAACCAGCGGGAGTATGCGGAGTGGACTGCGGCGGGCGGTAGGCTGGCAAAGGAACTATGATGAACGGACTGCGCGCGATGCTCTAGTAGTGTATTCTTGGTATTGCTCGTGAGAAGAGGTACGGCCGCACCTGGTCCTACTTGACAACCGAACTTATCGTTTCTTTTCCAGGACTTCGTACCAGTCTAATTCCTCTATCTAGTCCGCCCCAGGCGATAGATCTCTACAACCGTTTGATCTTACAATGACGACACTGCATACGTTTGTTTCCCGTGTATCTATCCAGGTCCCCGCGGTAAACGCCCGACGTACTCATCCCTGCAACGCGGAAGGCACGCTGCACTTCAAGCTCGCTCAACCTGTCGTCTTGCTATCTCCTAACAAACACAATCAGACACGCTGCAAAAAAAGAGTGCGTCGGATAACTACTATGATATGCCTTCTACGGGCGAGCCATTCCAGACCCGTTCTGACGTCTGCCTCGGCGGGTTCTGTTGCACGAAAGTGAGTTTCCGCTCTCGCTATGGGACGTCGACTTCCCTCTGACTTACCAATGTCTGTTGTAGGCGCTCCTTCGACCGCTGAGTGCATGAAGAACACCGGCGCGAGGAAGAGAAGCGCGAGAAGGTAGAAGGGGGAGCGCATACTGGGCAGAAGCAACCGTGCCGCGTGGGTGCAACCACCCAGCCTAAGCGATGGGCCTTATATGCACTTCGAGGCTCTCGCAGCTCCTCCCCCCTGGCAGTGCTCCTGCGGCGTGCAAGGCTACTGCCGCTTTGTCGCCCACGAACGGGCCGAGCTTGAATTTGAATTTGAGGGGGACACTGGGCAGCCCTCGCAGTGGACTTGCCCTGCGGAACCGCGGACTGTTGTCATGGCGCGAGCGGCTGCGCGATCTGGATACTCCCGCGCAGGAAGTCAAGATTCGTCTACGTCTCAGTGCTACCTTGTCGCATGCGTGCGGTCCAGCGGCGGGCGAGGGGGAAATGCAGATGCGCTAACGCGGCGGGAATTATACATCAAAACTCGGGCCTACTTGTACGTGCCTTTCCACTCGCGCTTTCGAACATTGCATGGGCTAACTGAAGTGCGTGTTCAGCGCGCGATGACCGATCCGTCTCTCACAAACCAGGAATCATCTCATCGTTACGGTAAATCTGGAGCGGCGAAGACACGCGCTGCATCGCGCCAATACCATTACCGTCCAGCATCGAAGAAAGTGAATCAAAGTTTCACGATATTGCGCTTTACATGCCTGAAATTGTCTGCATCGCCTTGGCCGGAGGTCCACACCGGACCGTATGCCTGCGAAGTGTTCGAGCTACCGGCGACAATCATATCAGTAAGCGCCCCAAGCGACGTATACTCTCGGCTCGCATCCACCCAGCTGGCAACTTGGTCAGCTTCGTGTTTTGGAGCGTTTCAAGAGCCTTTTGCACTATGGTGAGAGTCTGAGAGACACCTCAGTCAGCATATAGAACTGATGCCCGCCCAACGATAGCGCCTATTCCCTTCCGCGGGTTTGTCAGGCAGGCTCTGCTTTGCGTCGTGTAAGGATCCTTGAACGGCGCGTGAGTCGTATAAAATGGACGTCGCCCGAGTCATGGTAAAGCACACACCAACATTCCTCATCCTTCAAAGCCTTCATCATCACAATGTCTGCACCTCGCGTCTGGCTCAGTGAGTGCCAGTGACTCTTCTCGTCTCATTCAAGTTCACACTCACCCCATCCGTCATTCAGTCACCGGTTCGTCCTCCGGATTCGGCCGCGAGACCGTGATCCAAGCTCTCGAAAGCGGCGACAAGGTCGTCGCGACCCTCCGCAAGCCTGACGCGCTCGACGACCTCGCGAAGAAGTACCCCGCCGACCGCCTCCGCATCGTGAAGCTCGACGTCACGAAGTTCGCAGAAATCGACGACGCGTTCGTCCAGGCCAAGGCAGCGTTCGGCCGCGTCGACATCGTGTTCAACAACGCCGGCTACGTCGCCATCGGTGAGAATGAGTCCATGCCGGACGACGTCGCCCGCCCGCAGTTCGAAGTGAACTTCTGGGGCGCGGTGCACGTGTCGCAGCGCGCGGTGCGGTTCTTCCGGGAGGAGAACACGCCACAGGGCGGACTCCTGCTGCAGAACAGCAGCCTGGCGGGCCTGGCGGCCATGCCCATCGTCGGGTTCTACTCCGCAACGAAGCACGGTAAGCATATTTCGCGAGCGTGCACTCTCTGCTGTTGCTGACTGTTGCCGTGGGGACAGCCCTTGAGGGCTTCAGCGAGTCCCTTGCGAAGGAGCTCGATCCTGCATGGAAAATCAAGGTAGTGTCTTATGCCTCGCTGGGCACGGAACCGGTGGCTGACGTATGCTACTCAGATCTCGATCATCGAGCCCGGCGCGTTCAAGACATCCGTATTCAACCTCGACACGAACCACATGATCGTGGTGCCGCAGCACCCGGCGTACGCTAACCCCGTGCTGCCCGTGTACAATTTCCGCGGCGCGTTCCTGAAGAGCGGGGGCCAGGAGGTGGACACCTCCAAGGACCTTGCCCCCGTCGACGCCTCGCGGGCCGTCGCGAAGATCATCGAGCTGTCGAGGCTGCCGAGCCCGCCGCTGCACTTTCCGCTGGGGAAGGACGCGATCTCCGCCGTGCGCGAGAAGGTGAAGACGTTGACGGAGGAGATTGATGCGTACGAGTCGTGGTCGGATGATCTGGGCCGGTAGGTCTGCGAGAGGTTCTGTTGTTCGTGATTGGAATCCGTGAAATTGATTGTATACACCGCACGCGTGGAGAGTTTGATTATAGGTGTCTCGAGCTTGAGGCTTCTAGACAGAGCCACCGGCGGAATAGGATGTTAGACTTTCGTCCGGCGGGGCTGAGTACTAGTAGATGTACGAAAGTGTACGTACATCGAGCAGCTTTGGCGCGTCCAGGCAGAACACATCGCGTGCGGAGTGTGGAACAAACCTCAACGGCTCCTTGCTCTCGACACGGTCTTCCGCGCCAGGGAGGCGAAGTACAAATTTACAGTTCCATGCCGAAGTCGACCGTGCGGAACTGTGCGATAGTGCGCGTCTGACAATGTCGGGGGAGGCTGTCGACCGCGGGAGCACTTAAGGGGTGTAGGAGACGCAGCCTGTGAACACAATAGTTGGATTCACAAAGTGCGATGATGACACCGCCCATCCTTTAAAATATACCTTCAAGACGATTGTGATGCTTGGGAGACCAATGGGAGTTGGTGATCCGCACGATACGCCATACTGCGACGGCGGTGGATTCGGCGCTTCGCTGCATTTAAATGACGTTCTCGCCATCCTCCCATACCTGAACAGCATTAATGTGCTGAAAATATGCCGCCAGTCCTCGGACGCTCGTCTTAGTTGTGTAGGTTCGAGTCCTGGGCTATAGGCAACGACGTGACGGTTGGAAGGGAGGTTGGTATGCTCTCCCGTACACGAAGGTTCACCGCCACGCGGCCGTCCACGTGGCGAGCGGTAACATAGGATGAGCACTGCCATCCAGCTTTTTGCTCCCTCACACTTTTCCTTCAACATATAAGCTGACACTTACATTTTGCATATCTGCTTCATATAATGTGCACGACAAGTGCATGCAGATAGACGTGGTCTCAAGGTCCGTAGGTTTGTCCGCTGCTGCACGAAAGTAACTCGGAGTATTCGCCGTCGCTATGAGACGTCGACTTCTCTCTGACTTATCGATGTCTATTATAGACCCGCCTTCAACAGCGGAGTGCATGAAAAACACCGGCACGAGAAAGAGAAGCGCAAGAAGGCAGAGGGGGAGCGCATACTGGGCAGAAGCAACCGTGTTGCGTGGGTGCAACCATCCAGCCCAAGCGACAGGCCTTACATGCGCTTCGAGGCTTTCGCAGCCCCTTCGCACTGGAAGTTCTCCTGCGGTCGGAAACGCTGCCGCACTGTCGCACGCGAACGGGCCGAGCTTAGATTTGAATTTCAAGGGCTCACCGGGTGGACCTGCGCGGAGCCGCGGACTGTCGTCATAGCGCGAGCGGCTGCGCGATCTGGGTACTGGCGCACAGGAGAAGATCACGGTTTGCCTATGCTGTATTGTCATAGTATGCGTACTGCACAACGAAGGACAACGGAAAATCCAGATGCACTCCTGCTAGCTAATATCTGGTGTAAAACCGTGGGCTTACCGGTACGTGCCTTTCCGCTCGCGCTTTCAAAGCCGCATAGGGTTGACCGACGTACTTGTTAAGCTCGTGCAATGACTGATCCATCTCTTGCGAACCAGGAATTATCTCACAGTTGCGACGAACTTGGTGAGGCGAACACGCGGTGTTGCACCGCACTAGTGTAATTATTGTCCAGGGTCGATGAAGGTCCATCATGTTTGACGCTACTGCGCCTTGCGGGCGCACAACTCTCCGTGACTGGGGTTCACGCCGGA
Source organism: Trametes pubescens (assembly GCA_001895945.1). NCBI lineage: Eukaryota > Fungi > Basidiomycota > Agaricomycetes > Polyporales > Polyporaceae > Trametes > Trametes pubescens. The sequence continues at coordinate 40,254 of MNAD01000764.1, forward strand.
CCGTATGCCTTCGATGAGCTCAAGCTACCAGCGACAATCAAGTCAGTAAGCGCCTCAAAATGCTCTCGGTTCATACCCGTGTAAGTGTTACCTTACTCAGCCTCAACTCCAGGAGCCTTTCAAGAGCCTTCTATACTATAGTGAGAGTTCTAGAGACATCTCAGTCAGCATAGACTTGATTCCCGCCCACTGATAGCGCTTTTCCCCCCCTTCTGCAGCTTTGTCAGACAGGCTCTGCTTTGCGTCATGTAAGGGTCCTCAAACGGCGCGTACAGGATGGGATCGGTCGTATAAAATGGACGTCGCCCAAGCCATCGTAGACAGCACACCAACATCCCACATCCCTCTAAGCCTCTGTCATCACAATGTCTGCACCTCGCGTCTGGCTCAGTGAGTGCCAGTGGACCATGTTGTCTCATTCAAGTTCAAACTCACCCCGTCCGTCATGCAGTCACCGGTTCGTCTTCTGGCTTCGGCCGCGAGACCGTGATCCAAGCTCTCGAGAGCGGCGACAAGGTCATCGCGACCCTCCGCAAGCCTGCCGCGCTCGACAACCTGGCGAAGAAATACCCCGCAGACCGCCTCCGTATCATCAGGCTCGACGTCACAAAGCCCGCGGAGATCGACGCCGCGTTCTTTCAGGCCAAGGCGGCGTTCGGCCGCGTCGACATCGTGTTCAACAACGCCGGCTTTGTCGCCATCGGCGAGAACGAGGCATTCCCGGACGACGTCGCGCGCTCGCTGTTCGAAGTGAACTTCTGGGGCGCGGTGCACGTCTCGCAGCGCGCGGTGCGGTTCTTCCGGGAGGAGAACAAGCCGCAAGGCGGGCTTCTCCTCCAGAACAGCAGCTTGGCCGGCCTTGTGGGCGTGCCCGTGGTCGGGTTCTATTCAGCAACGAAGCATGGTGAGCATGATGCTCCGCACGCGTACACTGACATCGCCTCTGCTTTTGCTGACTACTGCCGCCCTGCGGATAGCTCTCCAGGGCTTCAGCGAGTCCCTCGCAAAGGAGCTCGACCCCGCATGGAACATCAAGGTAGTGTTTTCTGACTTTCTAGGCTCCGGACCAGTGGCTGACGCGTGCCGCCCAGGTCGCGCTCATCGAGCCCGGCGCGTTCAAGACATCCGTGTTCAACATAGACACGAACATGATTGTTGTGCCGCAGCACCCGGCGTACGCCAACCCCGCGCTGCCCGTGTATCACGAGCGCGGCGCGTTTCTCAAGAGCGGGGGGCAGGAGCTGCCAGACAGCTCCGCGGACCTTGAGCCCGCCGACACGTCGCGGGCGGTCGCGAAGATCATCGAGTTTTCGAGGCTGCCGAGTCCGCCGCTGCACTTCCCACTGGGAAAGGACGCGATCTCCGCCGTGCGCGATAAGGTGAAGACGCTGGTGGAGGAGATTGACCAGTATGAGTCGTGGTCGGATAACTTAGGGAAGTAGGTCTGCGGGAGGTTCTATTGGTCGTGGATTGATTCAGAGATTTGATCTTATACACCACACGTGTGGAGAGTTTGATTATAGGTGTCTCGAGGTTGCGGCATGGGGACCGCCGAGCCGCCGGCGGAATGGGAAAGTGGACTTTCCTCCGGCGGGGCTGCCAGAGTACGGGTGTAAGTATACAGGTAGTGTAAGTGGATGCTCTAGTGGGCGGCCTAGCGGTTCTGTTAACATAGCCTCCAGGAATCAGATGAGTGGAGAAGGGTACGTTCTGCAGATTGAAGTTTCCGGAGCCTGCCTCGTCTATCAAGTACTGCTAAGAACTTCAAATTCTAATGTTGACGCTGGCGGTGCATACACTCAACAGTTCCCGGGCCTATCATCCGGCTCTCGTCCTGACATATACAGCGCGTTTCTTATAGGAGCTCACCGACAACTCTCAGCTCGACGAGTACTTGTGGCGAACGATGTTTCCTCGAGGGAGGGGGACGTCGGAGGTTGCCGGGAGCCGCGCGTCACGACCATGACGTGATGGGATTGTACACGTTTGCCTAGGCGCCCATGCAGTTTTATGGATCTGCACTGCTCTGCAGTGTACACCGATTGTCGCCTTTCACTTCGAACTTCCTCCGCACGGTGGGTCAGAGCTTAGGCTAGGCTAGGCTTAGCGGATATACCTTCTATTTTCACCCAGCAGTTATAGCATGCAGGTTAGTCAACATAGTATCTACCTCGACAACCCACTGGCAGGCTAAGCCTTGGCGGACACTTACCACTGTTGCAGTGGTAAACTCAGGTAGCACCGTAGCACGGCGAACCCTTTTTTTACATCTTGGGACTGGACATGGCCGTACACCGCGAGTTTCAACCCATCTCCGGCTTCGGGGTTCGGCGATACTCCATGAATGACCCGAGGCTGTGGACTTTATGCTCACACTTGCCTGCCTCTCCGCAAGTGGGAGCGTAACACCGTCTGCCGCATTCGGGAAGTTCAAGTTAACCCCGACACTCGGTACTAGTAAGCAACTCATACGGCCCGAAAATCTCATACTCATTTGAGCAGGGCTACTGACTTGGCCTACATACGTCTACGCCGACGGGATACCTTACTCAGCCCCTCAGCTCAGTCAGCTATCGGGACCGACTTGGCGGACGCCAACCGCTCATGAGCCCTCGGTTCAGCGATATGCCAGGTCCTTCTCTGCGTCGTGCGAGGCTCGCAGGTCGCTATGAACGTGATTTCAGTGGTAAAGTATAAAATGAACGGTGCCCAAGCCGTCGTAAAAAAACGACACACCACTCAAATACACCAATACTTCCTACCCCTGAAAGCCTCAGCCATATAGATGTCTTCATCCCGCGTTTGGCTCAGTGGGTATCCTCCTCATCTATTTCAAGTTTTGGGCTCATCGCACCCGTCATTTCACAGTTACCGGTTCGTCCTCCGGCTTCGGCCGCGAGACCGTTGTCCAAGCTCTCGAGAGCGGCGACAAGGTCGTCGCGACCCTTCGCAAGCCCGCCGTGCTTGACGACCTCGCAAAGAAGTACCCCGCCGATCGTCTCCGCGTCATCAAGCTCGATGTCACAAAGCTGGCGGACATCGACGCCGCGTTCATGCAGGCCAAGGCGGCGTTCGGCCGCGTCGACATCGTCTTCAACAATGCCGGCTACGTCGCCGTCGGCGAGAGCGAAGCCATGCCGGACGACGTCGCGCGCCAGCAGTTTGAGGTGAACTTCTGGGGCGCAGTGCACGTATCGCAGCGCGCTGTTCGTTTCTTCCGCGAGGAGAACAAGCCGCAGGGCGGGCTGCTTCTCCAGAACAGCAGCGCATCTGGTCTGACGGGCGTACCCGTGTGAAGAACTCTGAACCTGGAAGGCTGTAAGCCGCACAAAGAGAGGTCTTCAGTCTGTGAGAG
>MNAD01000766.1:0-10000 GCA_001895945.1 Trametes pubescens
GCTAGGGACCCAAAATGCGAAATGTGCGCAGGTGTTTTTGCCAAAACCCCATTGTGCACTATGGGGACGCGATATAGTGGACACCATTTTTCACGCCTCATGCGCAACGCGTCAAATAAGCGCCAAGGAGAGCGCCCTGCCTACTGCATGGGAAGGGCAGACAAGGAGCAGGGCTAGTGGATCTAACTATGGCTTCAGCATCAGTTAATGTGGGTCTATGCCGGGTTCAATGTGGGTTTTATGTGGGTTTATGCCAGCTTCATTATGGGCCTATGCCGGGTATATCAATGGATGTTCTATGGCAGATTCATCATGGGTCTATGCTGGGTTTATTGATGGGTCTATATGCTGAGCTTACCGTGGATTTATGTCAGGTCTATGCCGGGTTTATTGTGGGTCATTGTTTGGGAATTATAGAGCCCTGCTTCTGTCTGTCTAGTGGGATTTTAAAATGCACTTCAGACCCTCTGGAGGTGCATAAGTGGGAGGTGCATCTGGCTGCTATGTCCGGGTCTATAACCTGGCTTATAGCAGTAGGATGTACCTCTTACAGTGGGGAGCCCGCCATAGCTTTAGGGCTCCTTGCAGGGAGGGATGGGCTCCTCTTCGGAGGGAGCCTGGGCTTCCCCCATTAGGGGGAGGTCTGGGCTTCTGAAGAAGAGTGAGCTATAGGAATATAAATGGTACCAGAGGCAGCCTCAGGTGGGCGAGTTTTTGAAGTGCCGTGCGCGGGCGGCGCGTTAGCGCGTTCGTTGCATGCTCTAGAGAAATTTAGAAATCTCGACCTTAGGGCATATCATAGTTGAGATCCTTAGCTACCCAGTAGTGTACTTGTTTTGTATCTTAGTGTACTAGTTCTGCATGAAATCGCATTTTCTAAGTCTTCTACCACCAACAGCAATGTCCGAGTTAGTTTGCTTAGTTTGAGTTGTAAGTTGGGTTAGATCGAGTTTGAAACTCTTGTACTGACCTTGTAGGATCCCATTAGTACCGCTGCTGACGAGTTTAGGGCAGGCAGGCAGCGCTGAAAGGGGGAGAGTAACAAATATTTGTTACACGCTTGTGTTGAGTTTAGGGCAGGTCCTGTACCGCACTTAGGCACTCTGTAGAGCACTGCTAACGAGTTAGAACCTGTCTGACTATTTGATGCATCCTGTGGGATTATTTGTGACACCACTGTACAGATTTGCTACTTGCTAGCAGCAGTGCCACTGGCATTTTTTGTGCACTGCACAAGGCTGTTGTTCGCATTTTTGGAGTTTGTAGTGTGTGTCTAGGGACTGTATGGGTGTCAGAAGTGGTGTTCACATTTTCTGTATGCTCTGCGCATTTTTTGTAGGCCCTCCGCATTTTCTGTATGCCCCCTCCGCATTTTTTGAATGCACACTTACAATTTATTGGTCTATGCCATAGGGCACTGCTCGCATTTTTGGTGTGTGCAGTGAGCCCACTATCCTGCAGTGTACCAGGCAGTGGTTCGCATTTTTGAGGTGCACAGAAGAGCAGTGTTCGCATTTTTGGGATGGTGCACAACTGCCAAGCAGGCTTGATGGCATTTTTGGTGCCAGAGTGGAAGAGGATGGTGTTCGCATTTTTTGTGTGCACTGATGAGGTCTGAATCCATGTCTGACATGATGCAGGAGGTGCCAGGATGTGTTGTGTGAGCAGGAGGAAGGTGCAGAGCCAGAGGCAGCAAAGTGTCCCATGGCCAAGTCTTTGTAGAGCACTGTTCTGGGGCTAGCCACAGTTCTGCATGCCAGTGCGTCAAAATAACGACCTAGGATGGGTCTATGAATACCTAGGGTACTGTCCAGGGTGTTGTGGAGGGTGCCCAGGGGGTAGGGGAGTAGCTTGGGTCGCATTTTCCAAAATGTGCGCAGGTGTTTTGGCCAAAACCCCATTGCGCAGGGGAGAACGCGATATAGTGGACACCATTTTTCACGCCTCATGCGCGACGCGTCAAATAGGCGCCATGGAGAGCGCCCTGCCTACCTCATGAGGGAAAGCTGAAAGGCTTGAATAGAACAGTGCACAAGTGCCTAGTAATTCAAGGGCTAGTAAGTGAGTAACTCGGCCTAGTAGGGCGAACGGACACTACCGCTAGTAGACTGCGGCTGACATTAGTCGGCTGCAGGTAGAACGGGTAACCCAAGTAATCTGAAAGGAAACCACTGCTCAGTAAGCCGAACCGATAGAGCCCAAGTAGACCGAGGCTGACACTAGTCAGCCACGGGTAGAACGGAGGATATCCTAGTAAGCGGAAAGGCTTCAATCGCTCAGTAAGCGGAACGGTTGCGACCTTAGTAGACAGGGGCTGACACTAGTCAGCCGCGGGTAGAACGGGGGACAACCTAGTAAGCGGAAAGGCAACACTCGCTCAGTAGGCCGGAACGGAATAATAAACCAAGTAGACTGAGGCTGACATTAGTCGGGCTCAGGTAGAACGGGAATTCCTAGTAAGGCTGAACCGCAACCAGTCAGTTTCGGAACGGAATCTCTAAGTAAGGCTTTCAAAGTCGGAAAGGATCGAGACCTAGTAAGGGGCTGACAAATAGGAGGGGTCGAAAGTGTGCTTGCGGGCTATCCAGTAGGCCCTCCTAGTGGGGAGGCTGGCATTCCCTGGACCGAGCCATAGATGCGCCTGCCTGACAGGATGTACTGGTTTGTGAATGGGATAGTCGAGCATATACTGAATTTTTTGTTTGGTCGCTCAAAGCGGTCGGACTTAGGTTCGCATTGAGGAAGGGCTGTGAAATGGTAACGAGTGCGCGAGGTCGGAGATGCAGATATTAAAGGCGGTAACGCATGCGAACTTGGAGAAGTTGTTGAGTGTCCCGGGAAGAGTTACATCTTTTCTTAACTGTCTAAAGCCCTTGAGTGAGCTTGCTCAGGGAAAGGGTCATTGGCAGGTTAGAGCTCGATCTCTGATTGAGTCCGGTTTACGTTCAATGGCCCGAGAAAATCCAAGGGAGAGAAAAATATTTGTGCTCTGTCAGACCGTGAGCGGTGCCCTTATGGGAATCTTGTGGCTTATGCTAAACGACCGCTTAAAGGGATGTAAGGCTAGACTGATTATTGGGTAGTAGAAACGGCCTCAATGGGGAAGGCGGTCGGGTCAAAGTACAGGTAACGTTGAGTACTTGGAAATGCGAGGACGCCGATAAACCGAGAGCTCTCAGTAAAATGCCCTTTCAATCAAGGTAAGGTCTGAAGCTAGGGAAGCGTTGCAATGGTACTAGTGACTATGCACGGTAACCTAGGGGAGGACAGCCGGAGCTAGAAACATCGACATAGACAGATTTGACGGACTTAAACCTGGTTAGATGTCGTAGTGGCAGCTCAATCGGATTTAATGAAAGGCTAGGTCGTAGTAGCTCTAGTAAACCTGCATGCGTCAGTGCGGTAACAGGACCATCCTGAGTCGCAAGACTCGGGGTGAGAACGGGGAAGCCAGATGCGAGTAAGGGTACGGGAGTAAGGCACCAGGCTTGAAATTAGGTCTGATAGGAAAGCAGGCAATTCCGCTACGCCTGTGAGTACCCAGAGTTGGCTCGAACGTCGTGTGTGGCTAGTAAGGTAGTATCCTGTCAATGCTCGCAAGGGTAGGCATGGAGAAGGCCGAAGACCACCGCCAGATGTGCACGCGCGCAGAGTACTGCAGAAATGTGAGTTACGCTTTCGATGAATGGACGGAGTAAGCGAACTTCAGTCTATCGCCGCTGGGCGAACGGTGACGGATTTGTTAAGGGCCTATCGCCTGGCTTAGCCAGGCGACGGAAGATGGACTTGCTGACCTTGTTTTACGGAGTCAGGAAGTTCTAGTACGGCGCAGCCTAGGGTGCGACGGCCGCGAGTGGAGGTCTATTGCTTGGCTTATGCTGAGCAACTGAAGATGGACTCTGTAGTCTTGTTATACGGGGCTAGTGAAGTTCGGGTAAGGCACAGTCTAGGCTGTGAGGACCGCCGCGAGGACAAGTCTGGATGAGTGGGCTTGGAGGATGCATTGACCGGTCAACCCGGCCAACCGAAGATGGACTTAGGGGCCTTGTTATACGGGGTCACTACAGTTCTAGTAGGGCGCGGCGAAAGTCGTGAGGAACCTCCTTAGGGCAAGCTTATTACACCGGTTACGGACGAAGGACGACTGAAGAAATCCTGGGTCGGACATGAGATCTAATGCTTCGGGCACCAACGGACCCCTGCGCCTCGTGCAAAGGGTGAAGTGATGTCGGGGTCCTTCGGATCGCAAAACTTCTGCAACATGAGGTGCGCGAAAGGAGGGACCCGGGTGGATTCGGAGTCAATCCGAAATTTTCTACGACATGAGGCATTAGAGGAAAAGGTATAAAGGAGTACGAACAAAGGGGGGCTTTTCAGCAACCCCTTAAACTCCCCTTTCTATCATGGCTGGCCCTTCGAACCCCCCCAAAGGCACTACAGGAGCGAGGAGGGCTCTGAGTAGGAGTGGTCGGCCCCTGGAACGAGTGGATGCAGCAGCAACCATCTCGGAGACAGAGCCGATTGTTCTCTCGGACTCCGAAGACGCGCCTCCTGACCCGGACGCTAATGAGAAAGACGAGGACTTTTGGTTCGGATCTGCCTCTAAGCTGAAGGAAGCGGCCTACGGGGAGCGTAAGCCGGGAGACCCAGCATACCTGCTGTTTCTTGGGCTCAACCCCTCGAAACTGCTCGATCCGGATATAGCGCAAGCTAACTGGACCCTGTATTGGCCATTCGCAACAGGGAGTAGTGAGCTGCCGAGGTTTAAAAGCTTCCATGGCGGTTTCTACTTCCGAGTGACCGGGGTGGAGGGCAAGCGGGATGTGGACGCCACGGCCTATCAGGACGAGGCCGCATATGAGGGTGAAGGCGCGTGGTTCCGGGTGGTAAACACCGCGGATAATTACTCCACCATACTTCATCCCCAGCGGGCCGGTCGAGAAGCCAAGGTGTTCTGGCGTTTCACGGTGAAGGATGACTCCCTCTTGGAGGATGCTAAGCGTGCCATTTTGGTCGCTGGCAAAACCCGAGGGCGATGGGCGGACGTGCAGCAAGGTCTTTCGTAAGTTCGTCAAACTAGCTGCGTAAAAACCCACTGAGAGTCCCTTCCTCATGTAGTAAAGGAGGCCAGCCTACGAAGGAGTTACACCTCCGGATTGGGTTCGCGGAAGACTCGTTCGACGAGAAGGAGAAGATCTCTGTCACCGTCGGCGAGCAAACCCTCGAAGGCCTCCCAACGGCTGTAAGTGCTTTGTTACCTCTTCCTAATTGAAGGCGCAAATCTAACGATCTGTCTAGTGCTGCACCTTCTGTCTCAGGCATACGAGCTTTAGTCGCCATAACAAGTGTTCTATGCTCCGAGCTGTTAACGACGAGAGGAAGAGGGTGCACCCTGAATGGCCCCCGGTGACTATTCTCGAGAGTGGGGAAATAGAGTGGGAGGATGCGGTTCGTGAATTCGAGCCCGCGGACTTCTACGCCCTCAAACTCGAGGTAGAAACCCTTCGCACCCAGGCTGCTTCGACTGGAAAAGAGCTTGACTCTTTGAAGGAAGAGGTGGCGAAGCTGAAGTCGGCGGGTGAGAAGTCGAAGGAGGTGGAGGTCGTTCAGACCGGGGTCAAGCGTGGAGCGGAGGAGGAGGAAAAGGGAAAGGGGGCTAAGAAAGTGAAGAAGGTCAAGGGACCGAAAGCTTAGACTAGTCGCTGTTTGTACCATCCCTCTGCAATGCTCTAACCGCCCGGATTGAATGCGTCTAATGTTGACTTAGAGTCTTGAGACCGAGTAGCGTGTAACAGGTAAATCTGCGAAACTGCGAGGTTAAAGGGCGTTCAACGAGGCGCGAAAAGGCTTCATTAGCGGCGTAAAAACTCGTTTTAAAATGTCTCTTAAAGGCACTTTAGGGCAGGCTCGAGAATACTTGGGCTCGCAGCGAAAGGGGTGCCGCCCCGAGGTCTCAGTAGTGTTATATAGTGTGTGCTTTAAATGTATTAGACTCGGAAATAATACGGCCTTACGCCAAGTTGTTCTTAAAGCCTTCTCTGCCTGACAGTGTAAGGCCCGACCTAACTAATGTTTGAAGACGCGGATGTAAGACATGTAAGTAATGCTACTAACTAATAGATGCGCCCGAACGAAAGCAACCCCTAGTAAATCCGTAAGGTAAGGACGTTGACTGGAGGAAAGCGTGTCTACTCCGCCTTACAACCCTGAGGCTGGAGCGGTTTTAACAGGTAACGGTCGCGTGTCAACGGTCTATCCCCCGATTAAGACAGCAATATTCTCTGAGTCACTGTAAACTGGTACCCGGTAGAATGCTGGTTAGCTGGGGGCGAGACTGCTCAACAGGCAATAGTGAGTGCGCTGCAAGGCGGTAGGAAAGGGAAGGGTTGAAGTTAGTGGTCTGCCTCGGAGAAAGGCCTAAGTACGACTCTAATGAATGCGTCCTGACTGAACCTCTGTCTAAGTACAGCTTCAACGATTATGGAACAAATAATGATCTCTCAAAACTCGAGAGAGTCATCGCCATCGGTCGGGAGCGACGTCTCTTTCGAGTATAATACTGAAAACCCGACCAACCCAGTGCGGAAAAACCACTTCTTACGACAGGATAAGGACCTAGTCCGACTGATCATCTTCAATATAGGGGATGCTTCGGTGCCAGTCGCATGGGAATGGTTGCGAGGATGCTTAGACGCAGACACGCTACGCGCTATAATCTCGATAGAGAAAGTGGATCATGCTTCAGGAAAACCGCGCTTCGACCTCTGGGTAAGACCGGAAGTTGGAGAGGCGTTGAAGCGAAATATTAGAGCAGCATACCAGGAGGATCACACCCCGACTATGCGCTCGGTATTAAAGCGGCACCTAAGTTACTGGCACCGTGAGAGCCGCTTTCCCTGGAACTGGAGGATCGACGTTTTCAAGCCTTGGCGAGACCGGCAAAGGATAGTCACCCCCCCAGTTAAACCCACCCGAGAGGATTATACAGCCTTAATGACTTGGAACATCAATGGGTTTCACTCAAAGATAGACCAGATAAAAGAGGTATTGGCGACGCAGAAGGTGGCAATCTGTGTCCTGCAAGAAACTCTAGTCAGCCCGTCTTCACCGCCGGCTAGAGTGGACGGCTACGTGGCGTTCTGTGAACCTTGGGAAAAGGGCTTCAGGGGACTAGCGATCCTGGTAGACGACCGTTTACCGGCATATCGAATCCCCCATAAGGAACCTTGGCTTATTCATATAAGAGTATCCCACTGGAGACATACAGAAAAAGCTCACATTGGTATACACGTTTTAGGAGTCTACTTCCCGTCAGGAGGCAACTATAGAGGCAACCGTAGCAAAAAGCTAAGGGCTGCCCAACAGTTAGCCCAGGATCTGACCCGAAAGTACCCCGCGGATATCGTAACGGTACTAGGTGATCTAAACACCCCGTTCGACACCGTTCAGAAGCGACTATGCCGATGGAATTCAATAGTACGAGGACTCCGAGTGACTGGTTCAAACCTTTCACGATTTCCGAAGCGCGGCGCAGCCCGCGACTTAGACCATATAATCGGAAATACGGAGGCGAGACGATGGTTCCGTCCACCCCGAGTGCTACGTCAGTATGCGGCGAGCGACCATAGGCCAGTTATTGCGATGACCAGATTGACAGTTCAGCAACACGAACCGTCAGAAAAGCGTTTTTCGTATAACAAACAAATGGTAAACCGCAACAGGCAAACCCTAGTATGCTCAAATCGCTGGGAGGCAATTTCTAAAAGGATAATCATCGGCGAAGATTCAGCGGAAGAATATCAGGAAAACTACCTCAATACAGCAACCAATGCGTTTAATAAGGAATTCGATGAGCTCTGTAGGCATCACCTCATCAAAAGAACAATTAATGACAACGCATTGGATTTACGCATGCCTAGGAAGGTGCAACAGCGCCTCAAATGCATGAAAGGACTGGCTAAGAAATTAGCAGACTCCGCTGGTAGTGCAGGCGAGGATCGGTTTCGAAGGTTGTACGCTAAGGCAAAGAAGGACTATAAGAACGCCCACAATGCCTGGCAACAAAAACAACGTGTAAAGTCCTACGAGCGAGTGGCGAGTGACCTAGCGACATGTAACCTAAGGAATGCATGGAAGCGGGTCAAGGAAAACTCCAACCTAATGAATACGACTGGATTCAATATGCCAATGAAACCAAGTCAACCCCTCCGGGACCAGCAGAACGTACTGCAAACGGACCCCGAGGAAATTCGTAAGGTAATGGCTGAACACTACAAGACCCTTCTACAGGACGACGAATCCGGACAAATGCGTGACCAAGAACACTGGCACGGTATCTGGGGAGAAGCCGAAGTCAAAGAGACATACGAAGATGACGAGTCTCTAAATATTGCACATGACATCGGTAAGGCGTTCGAATGGAAGGAGTACCTAATGGCCATCAGGGAAATGAACGGTGGTACATCCCCTGGAATGGACGAGATTCACATCGATGTCCTAAAAGGTCTTCTGGCGGAAGAATGCATGGCGGAGCTAGTGTTCCAAAATCCTGACTTCGTTAGAAAAGACAATGTCCAAGTCCACCTCCCGGAAGAGAAGCTCCCTTGCGTACCTAGAACGAATATGGGGGCCGCGTTATGCGATCTAATGGACACGGCTTGGAGATTGAAAAGGTTACCTATGGCCTGGGAGGAAAACGTCGTCGTCTCCCTCTTTAAGAAAGGTAACCCGGAGGCACCGGACAACTATCGTGGAGTGACCCTAATATCAGTCGTGGAAAAAGTCCTGACTGGTGCTATGATGCGTCGCTTGTATAAAATGTTGGCCCGGCAAGGTGCGTTAGACCGTGAACAAGGAGGGTTCAGATCGGGTGAGGAGGCAATCGCTCAATTCATCGCCCTTCAGGAAGCGGTTAGACGAAGGCATCTTGACGGAAAGACCACGGTAGGGCTCTTTATAGACTTCAAGAAGGCTTACGACAAAGTCCCACACGGACTGTTGTGGCTATCGCTTGAAAAAGTAGGTGTAACTGGCCCGATGTTAGAAATGATTAAGGCCATATATCGTCAGACACAAGTGTCAGTACGAGCGGGAGGGGGACGGTCTGAGCCCTTCGCCTTATGGCGAGGATTAAGGCAAGGCTGCCTTCTCTCCCCTCTACTGTTTGTTGTATTCATGACGGGATTCCTGCACGAAGCTTGGCAGCGACTACTCAATGCTGAGCCTCGTAACCCCTGGAGGGGTGTAAGGGTCCCGGGTGTGAATGAAAAGGGTAACTTTCTCGAGACACGATTTGGAGGACTAACGGGACTTCTATATGCAGACGACATTGTGGCGCTGTTTGATGACCCGTATCAACTTCAAGGTTTTGTAAAAGTGCTACACACTCTGTGTAAGGATATTGGAATGGAGCTAGGAATTGAGAAGTGTGGCGCGATGATCTGGACAACGAGCGAAGTATGGAAGGATCACTTCTGGAACAGAATCGACCTAACGACCCCCAACGGGACTATCCCGAAGGTAACCGAGTATAAATACTTGGGGATAATAGTGGACGAAGGGCTGATCTCATCCAGAGAAAAAGTCGGTGATAACCCGCCGACTGAAGCACGCCACGCAAAGGTATTAGCAGACAAGGGTCGAGGGACCCTCTACGCTATAAGACCGGTACTCAAGGATCGCTTCTGCCCACTGGCGGTAAAAATTGCGGCAATTAGAACCTTTATTGCCCCCCGTATGATGTACGGAGGGGAGTGGCTGGGCTTCAAGCAAACTAATGCAGAACCAGCTCAAAGGGTAATAAACACCGCAATGGAATGGGCACTCGGCCTTGAGCCTCAGAAAGATAGCGCTATAAGCGTGCTTCTAAGCTGGGAACTAGGAGTTCCTCTAATCGAAATAGAAATGGGGGCAGCGCGCACCCGGCTCTATGCTAAGGCTTGCCGAACAAGGAACCCGATGCAAACATGGCTACCCGTGATGGCGGAACACTACCGCATAA